>JADDOH010001912.1:0-155853 GCA_016648135.1 Agrypnia vestita
TAATACAAGCATTTACCTTGTTTTGAATATAGTAAGAATATTTATGCGACACATATTAAATGTTCGCGTCGCTATTTAAAAAAAAATCACAATCTGGGCTCAATTGTTATTACCAATAATGACAGAGGCACAGAAATTACAAAAATAATACAGGCGGTTAACAAACAATTGCTTATATTGCCTATAACAAATAACAGTTATTGCCTATAACAAATAATACAAGCTTTTGCTCCTGTGTAAGCGGTGAATCCCATTTACTGATGATGTATAAAGGTCTAAACAACTTGGCACCGTACTGTATACCTACAACATTTATGCTAGAAGAAGTGTCAAAGGGGAGAAATGTCACACTGAGGTCTGTAAGACCACAAGGTACCAACACTTTACTAGAACTCAGCAGAGCTAACAAACCCGCCTACTGTGAACGCGCCTTTAGTGTAACAGGCCTAATTGTAACACTGTAACACTTTCAGCAAAAGAATGGAGACCAGGTTGTTCTCATTGAGCGAAAAATGAACTGAATTAGCAGTGATATTGGGACGACCTACATCACTAAATGGCGCTATAAAAGTAAACAATTTTTTAAATTGTATTATTAATGCATGGACCCATCAAAAAATTCCCATCGGCCGAAGAAGTGTAGGAAGACCAAAGCTGTGGCCCTTAATAGAGCTAATCAGGACATGCATGAACAATCGGAATCATAAAATCGATTACACGGCCAAAGACCGACCGAGACAGATGACAGGCGTGGATATTTAAATATTTTTCAATTACATTTCGCAGTTTATAAATATCTTAAGGTCCATATTAATACTGGCTTCTCACAAATTTCAATGGGGTTGACTATCCACCGAGGTAACTGCAGATCGCTGTCAGAAAATTTGACAGATGTTTTAATATGTATTTAATAATACATCTCCAATTTTTCATCAACAGAATAAAATCCGGACACACTTTCAGATAATTAAAAAAAAATGGTATCGATATTGTAGCATTCATGAGATCGAAATCAAATTTATAGACATACAAACGATACGACAAACTTATTACGAAAATGCAACCAATTGGTGAGAACAGAGTATAACGGTTCGATCCACTGTACTGAATATTGGAAAAGCTTTACGTGTCAAAGTTTAAAGTGGATCAAGTAGATTACCAAATTGGCTCCGATGTAGGAGCCTCCTTGTTGTGTGTGGGGGTGTTGTACCCCCAAGCAAACTCTTTCGTAGCACGAAAAAATGGTTCAGTTTCGAAATATTTGCAGCGATAAAGTACCAGCAAAAAAGTAAAAAATAAAAACCTTCTTATTAATTAATAATTAATAAAAATAAGTCTTAGTCAAATTACAAGAGGGGAACAAAGATTCTGTCTGTCACGTGATTGGGTACGTTACGTGGCAGATCGAGGAATCTCGATCTGCCACGTAACGTAGCCCATCACGTGACAAAAATAGCAATTTACGAATACAAACAGATCTAAAATTCTTGTTACTTGCTTGTTACAAAGTACAATTATGAAAAACTAAATAAGTCTTAGCATATATAGTATATTTTTGACGGTCCACGGAGAGGCGGTGGTAGCAATGTCGCTTGGGTGCCGCGCTGGCATTTAAGCGTCCGAGGTTCGCGCCCTACTTCCAGCCGTGTAATTTCAATCCAATAAAATGATATATTGTTTTTAACCTTACGTATAAAAATTACATGCATTGATGAATATCATTGCATTAAATTCAATGTATACGAAAATTCAGCATCACAGTTCACATCGATAGTAGTAGATGACAGAGCAATGATTTAGCACGTGAGAGTCAAAATATGTTTAATTTTAAAAAGCTTTGGAGGCGGTTATAAAACACTAGATAAAGTGAGAATAAATGAAAAAAATACGAAATATTCTAATCTATTAAAAATTGTCCAAATAGACGCAACAAATCACAAAATCCATAATTAAAAAAAACAGTATCGCAACTGATTAAGATCAATAGAAAAGTAATATAAATCCACAAGCAATACATAGAGCTGACTACCAAAACGGTGAACTACAGCCGAACAGCAGGAAACATTTAACATGTCGTCACAATCGTAGAATAACGACGCATGTGATTTTTCTCAAGTTTGCAGGAGAGCAGTTTGAAGTTTTATTTGGACACTTTATGTCGTAGCTGGATAACCACAATAGATTTTCCTTTGAAACTTGGGTTAGTTATTTAAAGTTGATACCTTTCAAACCTCAAATATAGTCAGCGCAGTACAACGACGTTTTTGCACATGCTGCATTATTCTACGATCGTAAATCAGAACCGTCGTTATACCGACTCCGTATTTTCTAAATTAATGAGAAAAAATACACTTTTATATACCATTAGATGCCTTCTTTTTTCACTTTTTAACGATCCAAAACGGTAAATATGGAATTTTTTGCACATCCGTCATTGTTATACGATCATGACGATGTGTGATTTAGAATGTACCATCCGCGAAAACAATTAATAAAATATGTCTCGACGATTATTCGCAGGGAATAAATTATAAACGCCGTAAACAACATTCCGCGAGATTATCTCAGTTTGGTCCAGGAAATGACAAAACCATATTCTAGAAATAATGTTCCGCGGCGCAGACTCGAAATGTTGGCAAGGGACCCGCCGGTGCCGGCGCGGAGAGGCGGGAAAGCCGGCCGCCGCCATTTTCCAAAATTACCACAATATCTGCAACAACTCTCTATAAATATGCGCGCGTAAAACCTAAAATAATTGTCTAAATCCGATGGATTCACACCGATCTGGTGGGAACACTTCTATCTTGGTACGGACTAATATTAGGAAAAACGCTCGCAGCGTGGTTCAGCGAGGAACTGATTATATTTAATTCCATTCATATTCCCATCGCGTCGGGCCAGGCGGACCCGGGACCTGCCACGAGCGATGCGAGTAATCTCATCTCGGATTGAAGAATTGTTTTAAATATTCAAATCAAAAGCAACCCCTAAAATTGGTTTTAAAAATTCTGATTTCGAAGATAGTTTATATGAAATTAATTTTACTTATTATTAACTTCATGAAAAAAAAATTAACTGACTGTCAAATAGATGGTGTAAACAGTATTAATCTTGGTCATTAAAATGGACGGAATGCAGTGTTTTTTCTACTACGTAAGTTTTATTCTTTTTCTTCTTCTTCAGCCTTTTTTTCTCCACTGCTGGATGTAGGCCTCTTCCATTTTCCTATACTCATCTCTGTTTCTCCCCCTTCGCATCCAGGTTCTTCCTGCTTGCTGGACTATGTCATCAAACCATCTTTTTCGTCCAGGGCCTCCATTGTAGGATTCTGGGTGCCCATCTAGTATCCTCCTGTCGAGTCATTTTAGTTTCGCAATACAGTCCATAATATTAACAACTTTTGTTCGGCGTCTTATTTCTTCATTTATGATTTTATCTCGAAGGCTCACGCCGAGCATCTGCCTTTCCATGGCCCGCTGTGTACACTTTAATTTGTATATGCTTTTTTCTGTTAGTGTTGCTGTTTCTAGGCTATATGTCAACATCGGTAGGATCCATTGAATATTTAATATTTTTGTACCCGAATTTCGAGAGTGACAGAACCTATTATGTGAAGAACGACAGGTGAAGTTAGTATTATGTCGATGAGAATGTTTAAATGTTTTTTATCACTCTCGAATCTCGAGTAGTAAAATAAACCTATGTTTTCAAATAAAAACAAGTAGAGAAAACGTTACATTACAGACATTTTAATGATCATCATAAATAAACTCTATAATGTTAATAAAAATCAATAACAGTATCGATCTTTTCACAAATTCTTCTGGGTAGAGATTTCTGGGATATTCTGCAGTGTAACGCCTTTTCAAAATGTGAGAATTGACGATACCGGCTTGCAATACCGTATCAAACAGTAAACTCCAACTTAATGAAGATTCTGAACGGTAGTGAAAAACTGAGAACATTTTTTTTGCGAACTGTTTAAGGGGGGTAAGGTTAATTCGGTGAAAAAAGGCATGTTTTCAAGATTTTTTTTTGGCGATACAGGTAGCGGTAGTTTGTTTAATATTTTTTTATATAATAGTACATAATTATATACATTATTTAAAAAAAATTTCATTGAAAAATATTTATATTTGAGCGAGTGGCAGATAATCTCCGAAGGCACCTCGAAAAAAAATTGTTTTGCGGTGTACATCATAACTCGAAACAAATTCATCTGAAACAAAAATATCAAAATGCACTTGTTAAGGGAGATGTTTCTCGAAGTAACGTCGCGCCGTGAAGATATTTTTTTGAAATTTCAATTTTTGGTATCACTTGGAAGCCAAAACACCGATTTTCGCTAAAAAAAATCGGCCAATTTGTTACTGTAAAATTGATAATTATTTTAAAAAAAAAGAAAAAAACTCACGGCGTTACCTGGTGAATGACGTGAAGAAGTACTGTGCAAAATTTCAAAACGATCGGTCTAGTAGATTTTGAGTTATGGCGTACACGGTCTTCAAAAATGTCAAGTTTCAGAAAAACTCTTTAAAGTTTTGCATAATTTAAAATTCAAAATAAAACTCGACAATTATTTTATACCTACACATAGTCGTCGATGCCAGGTCCATGCAGCAAAGATCTAGAGCATCTCCTTGTCTCAAATCTCTTCCGATACAATAGCGCATCCGGTAATCATTAGGTAAGCGCGTCCATCAGATGCTCGAGCAGATACAGAAAATCAGTCTGAGCATCACTCTAACGTTCATAATTTCGTCAATTTAGCCCCGATTGACTTGCAATTTTGACACAATATTCTTGCGATGTTACAGATGATACGTGTTTTCAGTATTATTCTATGGAATGGAAGCATGGACGCTTACCGGATAACTGATAAGGCGACTTGAGGCATTCGAGATGTGGATCTACAGAAGAATTCTCAAAATAAGCTGGATGGACAGAGTTACGAATGAAGATGTTATGGCTCGGATGAATAAAGAAAAAGAAGTTATAACAACAATAAAAATCCGTAAACTTCAATATCTAGGACATGTGATGAGACATCCAGAGAAATACGAGATCTTGCATCTCACAATGCAGGGAAAGATTGCCGGAAGTCGGAAGAAGGAGGACTTCATGGCTGAAAAACTTGAGACATTGGTTGGCCAGTTTGTGATGATCCTGATAGATAGTAGATAGAGGGGTCCTCGTCAAATGACGGTATTTTCTAGAGATGTTTTCTGTTATATGAAAAATATTATACAGTCGTAAAATAGTTGACGCGAGTTGAATTTAAATTTTATCTACTATGTTCAATTGATTAGCCAACTCCTGGCCGCGGCTAACAATGTGATGAATCCTAGTAGATAGTGGGCATCCTATGGGGTGACCCGTCAAAAATACGTCACGGAAAATAATATTAAATAATATAATTTCATTGCAATGAATAAAGTCATTTGCCGTATGATGTTAGCGAAAATAGTTGTATGGCGCGGGTGGCAACGGCTGAGGTCGACAGATACGCTGTAACTATAAAAGGATCGCGGAATAAAATATTATACCTTCTTGAAATATTATAAATAATGTATTCTATACAATATTAATACTCTGCCTGTGCTAACTATACATTTAACTAAAATATATATTATTAACTGGAAATAATTATTCTGTGAAAATTGCGCTTTTGAATGCAATATTAACTAAAAATATTAACTAACATCTTGGGTTCGCATACTATATTGATAATACCTAATGCCCTTTGCATTTACTAAGTATATTACCTAAATAGCCACAGCTATACCATCCTGTCCGTCAGGGACGAAACATAAAACATAGTTATATTTCTAAAAGTGCTACCTCTTACGCGACAAAAATACCTATTGCAGTCGGGCTATGAATATGAACTATTTCCGCCTCATAATGGCGCCTGGAACCAATACTAAAAACCTCACTAGAAATAATAAATGCGACTAAATCTCGATAAATACAATATATACTATTCGTAATACGTCGTTGAATTGGCACATGATTCGTCTAATGGATGAAGGACCCCGTTGTGTATCGTAATAACTTCAAATTCTTTTATAGGAGCAGTGTGGAAACAATTGCATAATATTACGTAATAAAACATCTAACGAACCTAATAATCTATACATTTATGTTACAATAAAATACGTTCACTAGAAAGAATTCGTGTATTAGAAATAAAACATTTTCGATTGGAGGCAAACCAGTAAAATCGTTCGAACGGCGCCAAGGGAAAAATTCACACATTAAATAACATTGAAATTAATAATCATAAACACTTTGTATTAGCAAATTCTTACCTTGAATGGTGTCGTCTTAGACGTGTATGAACCTGTTCATATTAATTGCGTGAGAAAATAATACATATATTTGCTCTTTACGAAATACGACATTTTTGAAGCGAAACTTCTTTATAAATAAGTAGATAAGGTCTCGGGGATGGTTTGTTCGAAAGGATTCTACAACAGCCCGTGAGTTTATATGAAATAATAGTTTCTTTGAATGCTAAATTTTGGTTTTTTAAACCCTCAGCATCTCTGCTGAGAGGGGTAGAGGCCCCGCGCCCGCCTAAACCCGGTGGCCGACTTCCTAAGTGACTAAACGGCCCCCCTTGTTCCTCCGGAACTTACTGCATCCCGAGACTCTATCTCTTCTTTACGAGATGTGATCCCGTGACGCCCTCTTTTAGGCTTATAATTGAGAAGGCCGTACTCTTTTGGTACGAGTTTCTGATGATGTGTGTTGTCTTGAGGCGCCTTTCTTTTAGGCCGGTGTTTGAAGAATCATGTACTCTTTTGGTACGAATTGATGACGACATTAGCCTCCTTTGCGGGCATAGTCAGCGATGTTACAAATTATTGTGCAATCTCATTATGCCTTTTCAGAGCGGCGTCCCACGATTCTGCATCTTGCAACATTTACTTTGGACAAATGTTAGAGTGTTAGTAACATATTTATAATATCCCAGCTATTCCATATGAGTGAATGATTTTTATATTTATTCTGGCCCTGTCTTTCTTACAGAGGACGAAATAGAAGTTAACGTTTTCTATCAAGGTTTTACAGCATTCAAGCATGGAAATCCTTCCAAAGACATAGGGAACCTTTTTGTTGGTTTAAGTAGTTTGCGCCAGATGAGGTTAGGTGGTCGGTTTATTGACGACCCCGAGCAACAAGGAGGACCCCGCCTTTAAGGGGCCCTGCAGGGGCTTGTGCGGGTTCCACGCCCAAGTGCCGGCAATCATCCACCCCTCAGCCAGCTAGGCTAACACAAACCAGATATCCCCAATCTTTAGTTAGACTTCCCCATTCTGTCCTTTACTCGTCATTCTGAAGCTACTTGTTAAGCTAGATGTACCGAGGTACTCAAATCATAAAGAGTTAACTGAAGACCGGATTGCGCAATACTTATGCAATACAGTAATTATTATAATGCTACTAAGTAATTCATATAGAAATCCGTGTATTCAAATTTTAGCATAACCGGTATGAAATTCGCTTTGCATAAAAATACACCCGTTTGGAACGGAATTCTTGTACGATTTGAACCAATATCACACAAGCAATCGTGATATTTAATTACACATAATTATTCCGAACTCAAATATTCCCAAAATAAATACATTTCGATAGTGAAAATAATTAATCGATAGATAATATAAATGTGTTCCTTAGCTGTTACACAGTGGCGGTATGATCCTCTCTGGTACTGATGAATAGTAGATTCCTCCATACGTCCGGGCAGCAACTCCGTCCGCAAAATGATGTTCTGGAACTCGGGGCTCCGTCGGTAGTCTGTCGGGCAGCGCTCCCGCTCGCAAGTCTGGTCTCGAACTGAAGGGGGCGAGTACATCGCGTTCGCTCCTTTTATACTCTCGATTGCACCATATCTCCGAAATCCACGCTAGTGCAGTGACTCATCCTATGAGCGATGACCTCACCGCCGGCGCTCGCCATTGGCCGGATTCAGTCAACAGGACGGTCGCCTCCGGCTCAACCCGTCGAAGGCAAAGCGCGCCTGTGATTGGTCCGTTTCGTTAAGATAATGGTAAAGCACTCGCTACACGCGAGACTTGCTGTTCCTATTCATAAATAATAAAGGCTCGTTCGCACCTACTCACAAGATCGAGTCTATTAGGATTGGCAAACAATATTAATTTAACACAGAATTATATCTATGGTATAATAAAGATCTAAGAAAATATTACTTGTATAGCTGAATATTCAATATTTTGTTAGCCTCTTGTAATACATAGAATCTTGAAGAAATATATCAGGCTTTTACTTTTAAACGATTCAAACCAGAAGAAATATATTTTTGATGTCCATACTTGGCTTTTTTGAATATTATTATTTTAAGATTTTCTAAATTTATTAAATCTATCTCTATGTCGACCATCACAGCTTCCCCCTTATTTAGAGAGAGGAATGATCTATCAGACCAAGCCTATCTGCTAAATAACCCAATAGGATAGTATATCTCGTGATACTTATCAAGAGTTTCTAAAATTCCTTTTAAAATAAATCGTTGTTCTTATCAGTGCCAAATTCTTTTTCAATGGAACCTTCTTTGCCTATTTAAAGCTACTGTAAACCATCTGCCTGTCATTCAAATGAAAAGTGTACAACTAACATGAATATAAGAATTGCAAGCAAAATTGGACTGTATCTATTTTATTCAATTGATTGGAAAGGTTCGATTCTTCATAATCGATTGAATGCCTCAGTAATCTCATCATTGTGTCTGCTAACCACTCAAGCTCCATCCTGTTATCAACACTTAAAAGGAATGCCCCTTCCCCCACTTTGTTATCCTCCTTGCTTCCCTTACAATGGTACACTCCTAGTGTTCACCACCTCGCAACTCTATACTACTTTCCCCAGCATATACCCCCCTTCCCCCAGAATATACTCCCACTAACACTCCCCACATCCCCTTCAAGCTATACAAACCAACTCAACCGAGTAAATATTAACTGTATATTTCTCCTATGAAATGCGAGCTACGATAAATCTGAAGTTCCAGAATTATGTTAACCTACGAATTAATGTACAATCTATTCATATAAACTTAACAACCAGCTTCCTAATATAAAGAGCAAACCCTTCCCCCAAACTATACACACTCTTCTATTTCTAACTCGTTTCGTCCTGTTTTAACCGAGTGAATAGTCAACCGCATATTCCTACTATGATTGCAAACCGCGACAAAATTAACTCTTGTACCCCATCTGAGCTATGAACCCTATTCATATGCGCAATACATGTCCTCTTATGTAGAAACAGCCAATTGTCCTCAATATTCCACGTATTCTGTAATGACTGCCATAATTTATTGTTGGTGCAATATGATGAAGAAGAAGAAGAAGAAGCCGCAAAAGTAGTGGATGACAACAGAAGAAGAAGAAAATGAATCCATTGAAAGGCATAAGATAAAGAAGAAAAGTCACAACCGAGTGTAGTAATAGATAAAGACGAAGAAGAAGAAGTCGAAAGTTATAAAATTAGAAGAAGACGCGAATGTAGTAGTAGGTAAAGAACAAAAGAAGATGAAGAAAAGACGTAGAAAAAGAGTCTAAAATTATAAGATAAACAGAAGAAGACGACACATGAATGTAGATATAGGAAAAGAAGAAGAATAAGAAGAAGATAAAGAGAAGACGAAGAAAACCAGTTGATAAGTATAAGATAAACGGAAGAAGACGAAATGAATGTAGTAATAGAAAAAGAAGAAGAAGAAGAAAGTAGAGAAGCAGTCGAAAGATATACCATAAGACGAAAAAGTAGTTGCAAAGTATTGTAATAATTGCTATTTACAGAAGAGAAGCATAAACGGTATGTATTCAAAGAAGAAGAAGACTAGGGTGAACATAACCAATAAAGAAAACCTTCGTACCGAAGATGAAGAAGACGCTGTTGAAGTCAATATAACTAAAAGGGGGAAAGAAAATATATATATAACCGATAGCATATACGAATAAGAAGAAGACGAAGAAGAAGAAGAGGAAGAAAAGGGTAGGAACAACCTCGTCGATAATTGTAGAACGTAAAAGTATATATAACTATTATCCGTCTCAATTAACTTTCCAGCCAACCTTCAAGAGTGATATCTAAAGACGACGCATGTTTGTAGAAGAAGTGGATCCAGATGTCTAGAAAAGTTTCCCATAACTATTCCTTACTAACCTGTCTTCCCCCAAATTGTTAAGCGTTTGTCAAATAATCAGGCGCGACTCCTCCGTATAACTGTAATATTATTCCTCCCAAAACTTATTGAAAACCTAAAACAACTTCTACTTATATGTATTCATCCCCATATTTCCCCCCGCTGATGAAAGAATCTCAAGTATATTCAACATTATAAAATTTTAAAGTTTTCCTTTAACAACGCGAACATGTTTAACGAAGTACACTGTTACAAATCAGAAGAGGTAAACCCTAATATCTGTACTAGCTGTAGTAGTCATCACCAACACTGATATCCACAGAAGATGTATGTGTGTAACTGAATCAAGAATTCCTAACGTATAATTCGGCTTGCTATACGACTGGAATCTATTCAAGATCCAAACGACTAATCTTCCTACCCTAATCTAAAAGTAATGGTCACGACGACGCATGAAGGTGAATGAAGCTAATGATTTCGTTATGCTACTACTATTTAATCTACTAAAAATCTATTTTCAATTTTTTTTTTTTCAAAATGTTCCAGAAGAATTCAAAAGCTCTCCTGAAAAATTGCTTTTTTATTTTATTTTATCACTATTCAACAGGATTTCTACATACACCCAATGTATAGTAAAAACAATAAATGCTTAATCAATCATAGCGTTACGACTTCTCAAAACTTGAAGAAACTCACATATCGTTAATTCCGGATTTACTTTTGTATTATTTCCAAGAAGATTGCGCCCAAAACCAAAACAACCCCAATATAGATACGTACGAAATTTGAAGTAGTGAGATGTAAACATTTAACAATTATCAAGCCTGTATGTGAACCTTATGATCATTAAAGAAGCCAACTGTCCTTCTACCATATCTCATCTCTGTAGTCAAATAAGCTGTTGTTTATTTCTACTCTGCTTATAAATACGCTATATCAACGTATATTATAATATAATATATATTAATGAAGATAAAACAATTTCAATTAACGTTGCAATGAAGCGAAACAAAGGAATATATATAAAAAGAACAAAGAAGTCCAATTTTTAATTATTTGTTACTAAGAGAATATATATATTGCGCTCTCTATTACCGCTTCCTATAGACTAATACTAGCGAAGGCTCAAAACTTTCTCTGATTTCCGCTAGATGGCGGTAGTATGACCATTTTAATTCATATGCCAGGCCGTCTTGTAAATAAAAATGGAAGCAATTTTATTCTTGTAATTCAAATCAAAATAATTTTTAGATCAAAACAAGAAACTCAAATAATTATTTCGTGCAACAATACGCGTCTGTGTTTATATTACGAACAAGTCTATCAATCCTGCATACAACAAAGAAATTATAATTAGTTTGAATAACCAGAACCGTATATAACTGTGTATAACAATTAAGAACACATTTAGATAATTAGAATAATTAAGAACCATAATAAATCAATGAAGGAAATTATTATTTTTTTTCAATTAATTCAGCAACATTGTAGATTGACATTTTATTTTTTTAGGACAATTTGTATATAACACCTTGACGATAAAAAGGTATCTCCGAAACATGCACGTGAAAGTTATCAAATAATATAAGTAGATTTGTAAGAATACTATAATCAATTAATTTTTTGTGTAATTATTATCTGTAAAAATTTAGCTGAATTTAAAGATCTTTTTTTTTTCAAATATAGAAACCCTTTTTAATATCCATAAGACAAATATATAACAAGTGTGGATTTATTTAATTTACATTAACCTTAATTTTATTAAAATTAATTTATATTAATTTTTAATTATGAAACCAGACGGATAATTATTAAAATATTTTTCGCATTTGTATCATAAAAGTACATAACCGAAAGAGAAAAGTAAATATTATAAAACATCGGATTTATAATTTTTTTTATAAAATAAAATATATATCAAATGTTCACATGGCAAAATCCGTTTAATATGTGTACCCCGTATACTAAAAGTTTTCGGTTTTATATCTTCTTTTCTTTTAGATTCATATATTCTCGTGTTTATATTTTCTACTAAATTGTTATCCGGTTTTTTATATTTATTTTTACTTTTATATTTTTCTGCTATTATTATTAATTACTATTGCATAACTCGTAAGCGAAAATATTTGCCACTGAACAGATTTTATCTAGCGTGGGTTAATTATTAGTTTATATTAATATAAGAAATTAAATTAAAACCGAATTTTAAGCTATCATAAACCCTCCGTGGCGCGCGCTGAAATCTGTCGCGGTGATCTGCCCGTAATACAGGTGTATATTTTTGCATTTCGGGCGCCGTGCGAATCCGTTTCAGTGGAGCAGCTAACTGTCCCTTCGTACTAGCCCGAGCGCGAAGGTCGAACTTGTTAAACCTTAAACCCTCAAACGTCTCCGGTCTATTTCGTGAACGCTCGCAGTCGGGCGGAACATGACCCGGGACGGTACTGTATGGGGAACCGTGTCGCGCGTGCTCTCCCATTACACAGCGCTCGCAAACCCGGCGGCTTTGGCCGTGTTCGGTGGTATATTTGCGAAACACAAACACAAATGCAATAATTAAAACCTTTCAAACGTGAATCGTTTGAATCCTAACTACATATTTGTTATACTGCGATCCGCAAATCCCGATGGTCTTTTTTAGATTGTGACGGTGGCTTACTTGTGAGATCGCATTCAAACAATTATTAAAATATTTTTCAAATGTGAATCATTTGAATTCAAACCACATAAAATGAATGAGATATGAAATAAATCACATATTCTATAAAATGGAGCAATACTTTTACAAAGAAACAGGCATTCCAAAATCGAACTAATATATCACAAGGACCAAAATTACTACAATAATTTTCGTTCACAAAATATTAAATAATAAAAATGCCAACTGTCTATATGACAAACAACCTAAAGAAATTTCTAATACCTAGTATCACGTTTGTCTACAAATCTCAGTACGTGGTTCACGTAAATGCTCAATCTTTTTTCTTTGATGTCACGGACCGTGGTCCGCAATTGTTTAAATAAAACCGCTTTTATAATCAAATATTTTCTTTCATTTATAATATTAACTAAACCAAAATGATTTTATTACTATGCAAATGAGTCCAACGAATACGCTCCTGTCTGGTCACCGGCACCACTGAGATGATCCTGTTAGATAGTGGGCATCCTAATCAAATCGAGCGGACTGTATTTAATGTCGAAATGATGTTCAATTAATATTATAAAGCATTTTATTGTATTTCAATATAAATCGTTCTCCTGGTCACGGTAAGCACTGTGATGATCCAGGTAGATAGTAGGGCATCGGGTCTTGAAAAATAATAATAATTTAGTATAGCTCCTGGTCCGGCACCAGAGTTAGACATCCCATGGGGTGTGTGTTGAATATATAAGGCGAAGCAAATCTATAATACAAATCATTCCATTGCAAATCAATGTAAATCATATTCTTTTCACGGCTAACGATGTAAGATGACCCTAATGTGGGTCCTACTAAATAATGAAGGTTAGTAAGTAGCAAACCGTCGCGTTCAAAATACAATATATTGGATTATCAAATATTTCATTATTCTTATATGTGAGCGCGCTCGATCGAGCGGCAGGATGCAACCGGTCGACTTCAACCATATGATGTAGCGATACAGCTGTTAAAATTAAATATTCTATACAGAATATTTTACTACTACTAAAATTCAACATTTCATATGAAATAATGTTCTATACTATCAGAAATACTTTATACGGTAAATTAACTAAAAATATGAATTATTAGCTAACATAATTATTGTGTGCAAATTGCGCTTTTGAATGCAATATTAACTAAAAATATTAACTAAAAATATTTCTAACATCTTGGGTTCGCATACTATATTGAAAATGCCTAATGCCCTTTGCATTTACTAAGTATATTACCTAAATAGCCACAGCTATACCATCCTGTCCGTCAGGGACGAAACGTAAAACACAGTTATATTCCTAAAAGTGCTACCTCTTACGCGACAAAAATACCTATTGCAGTCGGGCTATGAATATGAACTATTTCCGCCTCATAATGGCGCCTGGAACCAATACTAAAAACCTCACTAGAAATAATAAATGCGACTAAATCTCGATAAATACAATATATACTATTCGTAATACGTCGTTGAATTGGCACATGATTCGTCTAATGGATGAAGGACCCCGTTGTGTATCGTAATAACTTCAAATTCTTTTATAGGAGCAGTGTGGAAACAATTGCATAATATTACGTAATAAAATCATCTAACGAACCTAATAATCTATACATTTATGTTACAATAAAATACGTTCACCAGAAGAATTCGTGTATTAGAAATAAAACATTCCGTTTGGAAACAACCCAATAAAATCAATCGAACGGCATAAAGAGGAGAAATTCACATATTAAATAACACTGAAATTAATAATTTTAAACACTTTATATTAACATATTCTTACCTTGAATGGTGTCGTCTCAGACGTGTATGAACCTGTTCATATTAATTCCGTGGGAAAATAATACATATATTTGCTATCTACGAAATACCACATTTTTGAAGTGAAACTTCTTTATGAATAAGTAGATAAGGTCTCGGGGATGGTTTGTTCGAAAGGATTCTACAACAGCCCGTGAGTTTATATGAAATAATAGTTTCTTTGAATGCTAAATTTTGGTTTTTTTTAAACCCTCAGCATCTCTGCTGAGAGGGGTAGAGGCTCCGCGCCCGCCTAAACCCGGTGGCCGACTTCCTAAGTGACTAAACGGCCCCCCTTGTTCCTCCGGAACTTACTGCATCCCGAGACTCTATCTCTTCTTTACGAGAGGTGATCCCGTGACGCCCCTCTTTTAGGCTTATAATTGAGAAGGCCGTACTCTTTTGGTACGAGTTTCTGATGATGTGTGTTGTCTTGAGGCGCCTTTCTTTTAGGCCGGTGTTTGAAGAATCATGTACTCTTTTGGTACGAATTGATGACGACATTAGCCTCCTTTGCGGGCATAGTCAGCGATGTTACAAATTATTGTGCAATCTCATTATGCCTTTTCAGAGCGGCGTCCCACGATTCTGCATCTTGCAACATTTACTTTGGACAAATGTTAGAGTGTTAGTAACATATTTATAATATCCCAGCTATTCCATATGAGTGAATGATTTTTATATTTATTCTGGCCCTGTCTTTCTTACAGAGGACGAAATAGAAGTTAACGTTTTCTATCAAGGTTTTACAGCATTCAAGCATGGAAATCCTTCCAAAGACAAAGGGAACCTTTTTGTTGGTTTAAGTAGTTTGCGCCAGATGAGGTTAGGTGGTCGGTTTATTGACGACCCCGAGCAACAAGGAGGACCCCGCCTTTAAGGGGCCCTGCAGGGGCTTGTGCGGGTTCCACGCCCAAGTGCCGGCAATCATCCACCCCTCAGCCAGCTAGGCTAACACAAACCAGATATCCCCAATCTTTAGTTAGATCTCCCCATTCTGTCCTTTACTCGTCATTCTGAAGCCACTTATTAAGCTGAATATACCGAGGTACTCGATTCATAAAGAGTTAGTTGTAGACCGAGTGTAATGATTGCGCAATACCTACGCAATACAGTAATTATTATAATGCTACTAAGTAATTCATATAGAACTCCGTGTATTCAATTTTCAGCATAAACGGTATGAAATTCGCTTTGCATAAAAATACATCCGTTTGGAAGGAATTCTCGTACGATTTGAACCAATATCACACAAGCAATCGTGATATTTAATTACACAATTATTCCGAACTCAAATATTCCCAAAATAAATACATTTCGATAGTGAAAATAATTAATCGATAGATAATATAAATGTGTTCCTTAGCTGTTACACAGTGGCGGTATGATCCTCTCTGCTACTGATGAATGGTAGATTCCTCCATAAGTCCGGGCAGCAACTCCGTCCGCAAATGCTGTTCTGGAACTCAGGGCTCCGTCGGTAGTCTGTTGGGCAGCGCTCCCGCTCGCAAGTCTGGTCTCGAACTGAAGGGCTGAGTACATCGTGTTCGCTCCTTTTATAGTAACGATTTCACCATACCTCTGAAATCCACGCTAGTGCAGTGACTCATCCTATGCGCGATGACCTCACCGCCGGCGCTCGCCATTGGCCGGATTCAGCCATCAGGACGGTCGCCTCCGGCTCAACCCGTCGAAGGCAAAGCGCGCCTGTGATTGGTCCGTTTCGTTAAAATAATGGTAAAGCACTCGCTACACGCGAGACTTGCTGTTCCTTTCATAAATAATAAAGGCTCGTTCGCACCTACTCACAAGGTCGAGTCTATTAGGATTGGCAAACAATATTAATTTAACACAGAACTATATCCATGGTATAATAAAGATCTAAGAAATATTACTTGTATAGCTGAATATTCAATATTTTGTTAGCCTCTTGTAATACATAGAATCTTAAGAAGAAATATATCAGGCTTTTACTTTTAACCGATTCCAAACAGAAGAAATATATTTTTGATGTCCATACTTGACTTTTTTTGAATATTATTATTTTAAGATTTTCTAAATTTATTAAATCTATCTCTATGTCGACCATCACAACGTTATAATATAAATACCTACGACTTAAGTTAAAAAATTTTTTGAATTTGTATTTATATTTATGTTAACTAACTAACTAACTAACTAACTAACCATCACGCCGTTTCCCTGCAGGGGTAGGCAGAGAGGATTGAACGCCACACTCTTCTATCCTGGCACACCACTTTTGCTTCGGCCACATTCATACATCTTCTCATACACGTTCTACGATTGTTGCGGCTTTTAACAGGGCCATCCTCAAATACTTGTAGTACCTGATCGTGCCAGGTCTTTCGCGGACGCCCTCTATTCCTGTTGCCTTCAACATTCGCCTCATATATTTTCTTAACCATCCTTTCCTCGTTCATACGTTCCACATGACCAAACCATCTCAGCACTCCTTCCTTTATTCTATCTACCACACTACAGCCAGCATTGCATTCACTTCTAATTTGTTCATTCCTCACTCTATCGACCAAATATTTTCCACACAAGCGTCTTAGTGACCGCATTTCAACCGCATTCAGTCTACTTTCATTCCTCTTTTGCCAATTATGTATACCCTTATGTATATTTATGTTATATGATTCTAAATATAGTAGGAATAGTACTGCGCATAATATTTTATTCTCAATTTAACTGTATTATTATTAGTGAATGTTGTATTGAAAAAATAATGTCCAAATGCAAAAATAGTCGCGATATCGGCTTTTAGTTCTTGGCCGCGTGCAAGTGTGTCATAAAGACTGCGTAATCAATATTGACAGATATGATCATTTTAGAGCTGGCGGACCGCCAAAGTTCCGCTTTGGGATTTATCAAAGAGTAATACCACCATAGAGAGCACCGATATTTTATTTTACTTTTCCAGACCGATCTCCAGAACAACATTTTAAAATAAATTTGTTTCTCTCGGAATAATCGTTAGAAAGCATCATCCGAAAATAAATTGTCTTTTTTAATTTTAATGTAATTGAAATATTATAAATATAGACTCGCTTTTGATAAATGTCAGGTCCATTTTTTGACTAAATCGGAAGTTCCCGTAGTATTTGGAATAACGCGCGAAAAAAATTTAGTCTCTCACCGCTGTCTGAATATTTTAGACCATTCCAGAAGTCCTGCCACGTGAAATATTAAATGGCCGCCCTACAGACGCCTTGTCGTTTGTCCGTTAAGTAAAATTGACATCACAAAAGCTATCGAAGATGGTTTCATAGATACGGTCGCCGCGACAAAGGAAAGAAGAAAAAGGCCTTATAAAATTGAAAAGCTTCTTTAAAATAAGCACTTTGACGTTGGCGGAGATTTCTTTTTTCCTAAGAAAATTTCTTTCTTGCGATAAAAATTTGTTATTTATTTTTGTATACATTTTACAAAACTGCTAGGCCGAATTTTTCTTTAATGATGTTAAAAACAGTCTCTTAATATTAGTATAAAATTTACCTAACCTTTTATTTATTTAAAAAGTAATAATTTCTATGGTACATTTTACTACCATGAGAAATAACGGTTAACATTAATTTGTTTTGAATCGAGTCTATAGAAGAGAAAAACAAATTCTAAAAGAATTAATTTAATTTATTCGTTCGTTACTTACCTAAATATTCTCGTCAATTTCATTTGTAGTCAGTTTTTTTGGTGATGTCTTTTCTTTAGTATTAGCAGACAAAGCTTGACCAGAACATTCGCGCACCCTAATTTCCTAAAAATGATTAGCAATTCGTTTAGATGGAAGGAAATTTTATATAGAATATGCTCTGCGCACTAATAAAATGGATAACAAATGGCAGTTTAGTATGCTTTTATCACTGTACAAAATTTTATTCCATATAAACGCACTATTAATATTGGCCCAAAAAATGCGAACACTTAGTAATGTATCGTAGGGATAGTTAAGTGAGAACATCCAACTTAATCTCCAATATCCAAAAATAAATAAATATAACTTTTTTGTTAAAAAAAAAACTGATGAAAAAAATATGTAAAAATCGACCTAAAGTCAATTGACATTAATAAGTATTGATTTAATGTGTCATGACTTGCTAACTTACTCTTAATTTATTGGACAAATATTTGTCGTGATTTTTAAGCGCGTTAAATTAGCTTAAACGATTTAATCTATTAAAAGCGTTTCAATTATTTTGGAAAGCTCAACCTGTAGGTTAATCAAATACAGATTATTTTTAACAAATCGTTATGAAAAGTACTTTACGTACACATAAATTCAGTTTATATAAACAGTTTATTGATTGATGCGTTCATTTTTTTGGTGAAGTCAGCAGGATGCTGGCGACCTTTCGTATTCTGTCCACAGATCGTGTCAGTTGCAGTTTGACCTACGATTCGATCTTAGTTGAAAAACTTAGTTGCCGACTTTACTACCGTTCCAACTTTATGACCACTTGAAGAGGCCAGCACCGGCTACACTGCCGTTATAAAGTTCCTTCCCAGATAAATAACAAATTAAATAAATAACTTACTTTACCTAAAATTATGTATTTTATTTTGTCTCGTATATTCAAACGTTCTAGAAAATAACTAGATTTGATTTGAATTATCTGAGCTGTCAATATTTCATGCCGTGTTGTATTTTTTCTTGATATAAATTTTTAGTCTCATTTTATTTTTTCAAAGATTCCATGAATCGTTTTTGTTCCACGAAATTTCATTTATGTTAAAAAATATATTCCTGGCTTGTCCATACTATGATGTTACCAAAACTATATTCTGGATAACATAAATATTAAGTAGACGAAATATGTTGAAGTAGACAAAGAAAACAGAATAGCTCTCTTTTTTCATGCACTTATACTTTCATACACATGTTTTCTTGATTTAAGTGCCCTCGCTAGCTTAACATTTTAGAATTTGCTATCATTAGCATTGCCAGGAATCGCGTTGTCCGCTGCACCTATAATATAATGGATTTATGTATCATAATATCATCGGTATAATGGGCTCTAATTAGAAAGAGAATATTGTTTAACAAGTTTTTTTTATTTATTTTGTTGTTTTCAATAATTTTTTATAACATATTAAGATTGACCTACGACTATTTAATCAAATTTAATTGATGTGAAAAATTGAAGAAATAATTTCACACCATACTTCAGTTTTTTTCCAAAAACTGTCATTACACAGATGCAGGTGCGGCGGGTAAATTTACGTAATATAGTTAGTTGCATACTTATTTTCAAGGCACAATATTGACGATTTTTTATCAAAAATATTTTTTTAGAGAAGATGAAAGCATTTCAAATGCCAACTTTAATATAAGGTGTCCTAAAAATATAATGGGCGGTAACGTAAGGTGATACTTTAATTCAGGGTGCGCATTGCGCTGGCAGGGTATGTAAGTTTTGCCGCATTAATCTATTACGAGTCTATAACGAACGGCGAACATTTTGAATTTCAGGCGGGCGCTGCGAATCCTCGCGCCGGCCCTGTTTCTCGGTCTAGTGGTTCCGTAATAAGGCCTCTGGATGGAAAAATTTGCTATTACTAATATCTTTTTTGGGTTTACGGTTCACGTGTACTGTGCATTACCTTTATAAAGCTTTTAGCCGTATGAAACGTATCGAAATCGGCATTTAACAACGCAGCACTCGCGTCAATAAATATCTACATTCATATGTACAAAATCAGAAATATATTTAAAAACACAATGTAAGTACGTTACGTTTGTGTACCAACTTCATCGACATGTTGATAGTCCTAATTCACATTATAAAACAAAATACTGTTTTTGTATTTTTAATAAAAAACTTTATCGAAGCTAAACACTTTTTCAATGACCACACAAAATATTATTTTTTTTTGTCAAAACCACCCGCCAAACTTATTTTTGTGGCTTTCTTATCGTTTAACAAATGACAAAAAAATATTTTTCTAAAGGTATAATTTATAACATTTATTAGTTAACGATCGAGAAAGTTAAAAACTAGATTCAAAATACCCATGGGTACCCTTGATTTTTTTAATCGAACCAACCGCTTTCACTATAAAATATGATTCTAATTTTATTTTATTTCAATTAAATACAGAGATATAGATACATAATACATACATTCAATATAAGCAAAAAAATGGTTATGTCAGATCTTCAATTAAGAGTGTCCGTAGCATATATTTATATTAAAAAGTAAAGCCCATTAAAATTGAAATAATTTAAAAATTATTAACAATTTTGAAAAACAACACTCAAAACAGACTATAAAAGAATATTAAATGTTGAAAATAATGTTATACGGCATTTTTAGATAAAAACACGTTGCCAAAAAAATATTATTGCCTTCTTTCTTCTACTTCGTGCGCGGTTTCAGAATCGCGTGGGATCCGTGCGGGTTATTTATATACGCAATCGTTCAGATGTAACCGCGCGGTTCCCACGCGATTCCCGCGTGTAAGAACAAGCACTAAATCAAGTTAATTTGTATTTAATTTAATGTTATAAAATAACATTATCGATAAAATGTTGAAAATCGTGAATATATAGTAATCAAGCAATTCAACGTGATATATTAATAATAATAAGTGCATTAGTTACGCAACGTGAACCTAGACTCGTGAGATAACCCAGCTGAATTGAGTTAGTATTTGTATTATTATTACACTACACCCACACATCCCTCTCAGATTGTATCAGGTGGATAATCCGATTCCCTTATCACCTCCCCGTAAATTCACCACGTAAATACACCCTCACCGAATACGGGAAAACCGTTCACGTAGATATCAAGGGCTGGTTCGTGTGCGGCGTTTCATGGATGGCATTCGCACGCGTTCTATTTACTTTGGCTCCAAATTACTTATCTAGAAGAGAGACCAATTTTCTTATTATAATCAACATTTTCTTAATTGAATGAGAAATATTAATTTATTTACTTGGCATTGTTTACTGTGAAATTAGTGTAATATTCTAACATTTTCATTAAGTCATTTTGGCATTCAATGAATGACAATAATATTTAATGAAGACAGTAACATTTTAAAAGCAATCATTTAAGAAAATAAACGTCGAATTATATTTATATAATAATAAACGCTTTCATTAGTACCTACTTACACAAGTGTAGGTATAACGCAATGCTTTTTTTGTGCACCAGAAAAATAATATAAATTAAAAAATATTTTACTCGGCAGAAATTACTTTATGTAGTATATCTTCCATTAAACATATTTTTTACTTATTATAATTTTTAACCTTTCTTTATTATTTCCTGGCCTTTGAAATTTATTAAAATGAACTTAACTAAAAACGCATAACTTGGAGTGTTTTGATAATTGTATTAAATTCTTTTGCTATAATAATATTTACGAGTCATACTTATTTATCTGGAAGTTTAAGCGTTTAACGCAATGTTTATACCTGTAATGTATAAGTTCCCAGATTTTATTTGTAAAGTGACATTTCATTATTGCCCTTGTTTCTATAATTAAAGTCTCCAAATAAACTTAGAATTTAGAAAAAAATACTACCAAGAATTGCGTACGTACAAAAAGTCAAATTACTAGTAATTATGATAGTTGAATTATAGAATAAATTCCACTAAATAAAATTAAGCTCGTCTATTTATTAACGCTTTTACTTGACATCACTTCGGCGATGCTTTCAAGTGTGTGATGTGCGTAAATTTGTATTTATAATAAAACTAAAATTGAATTTGAAGCCTTCTCGGGGAAGTTCGATAAGGAAAACAGCCTCACTTTATGTGACTTCACCCCCGAAATCTAATTTCGCACCCCGCAAAACGAAATCAGCGGTCTGTGAGGTAAAGTTTTAGCATCTCAAGTACTTCGAGTTACAGCGCGTGATACCTGCTACGGTCGGCCCTTATCGGAGCTACATCAAAGTCATAAATCTGTTCAGGTTTCGCATCTTGTTTATATGTTTGGTCAATTAACATGAAATGTAACTCTCCATTCACTGTCCGTGAATTTAACAATACATTAGTTAGTCCTCGCAGATCATCCGAAGGAGATTGAATCATAAACTTATCACCTCATAACTCTGCCTCGGTACGATACCTTCGATTCTATCATTCTCTTAAAACTAATTATAATATTGGAATTAAGCCGATGTACCGCTCTTAAAATAATAGCAATTGTAACAGTGTAAATAAAAATAAATATTTAGGTAGGTATATATTTTTAAAAAAAGTCAAGGTAAAATTAAATATTTATCTAGCAGAATATTAGGACATGACAAAATAGAATAGAAATATAACGATATTCAGATTTAATTTCGATTTATTTTGTATAAATTCTAGTGAAGTGTAACTAATTTCAAAGTAGGTACTAACCGCACATCGCTGGTAACCAAACTCGCTCTAACCAAATATGTTCTCATAAGCTAGATTTTTTCTGCTTATCTTTATATTTAATCCATTTGATTTATTTTTTTTATTGTTCTCTTTATTAAATAGAGATACCAAACACGGAATACGCGCAATAATTTTCTTACTATTTTTATTTTCTTATCATCTGTTGTTACTATTTTAAAATAAAGCAACACTTGCGCCGAACAAGTTTGCGTATGAAAATAGAACTAGAAATATTGTCGCGTCTCAGAATGGGGCTCCCGTTCGCTGAATCACTAGACGAGAGAATCACTCACCACTACACCAACAAGCTCAATTTGTATATGTGACGGAATAAGGAATTTAATCATTTTAACTCAAACCTACAACTTAACAAAAAAAAACTTGTAAATATATGTTCACGGTGTGTTGTGCGAGGAATCTGATGACTCCAAGTTCCGACCGACCTCCGGCCCTGGGCAGCGCGTCTTGCGCTCGCCGCTTCCGAAGCTGATAATCGTTATACGGCCGATCAGAGAAGGGCGGGGCGGGCGGGTGGCGCTGGGCGGGGTGGCCGGGGCCCCGAGCGCGGCGGGGAAATAAATGACTGTGTTTTTCCACTCAGGGATGCTCTCTCGAGGGCAAGTATCGACGGCAGGCCTGGACCTTTGGTCAATACTCTCTCTATCGAGTTTATTTTTTGTATTTTCGACTCGATCGTTAAATATTGCGTTATTTATTTTTAAATTTTTTTCTTCGTCTTAATATCAATTCGATAAAATGTATTTCGATTAATTTTGGATTTATTGTTTTTACATTACGTTTTTTTCACACATTTTTATACAAACTTTACATTTCGTATTATATATACGTTTCGTGTAGAAAGTCAAAGTATCTACGAAGCCCATAAAAAAATATTAAATTGTATTTAAAAAAAATATAAAACAAAATAATATTTTTGATTTAGTCTGTTAAATCAATTCATCTGTTAAACTTTTATAAAATATTCAAACATTTACACGTGTTATATTGAATGACACAGATATTCATTGAGCATATGTGGTATAATTAATAGCGCGGCTTTAAAAAATAAATGCAATGTTGCGACTGATATTTACTTTTAACGGTCAAGAAGTATTTTGAATTTCGACATATATGTAAATTTGGTTTATTTCAAATTTCAAGACATGATATTTTATTAAGATTATAATCGCGAAATATTTTGGAGTGCACATTTTCCATTGCCAAATACATTGATTTTTAATATTTATCGCGGTATTTTGTTAAAAACCACACAAACTTTGCCTTCCGTAGGAATTATACTATACAATGTAATACTTAATTTTCTGTTAACTCATACTTTTGTAAATTTGTAAAAAAAGAAAATATTAATGAAATGTATCTAAACCATATGTTTATATTCGAAGAATTATTACTTTCTAATACCAACACAATTTTAAGAGGAAACAAATATATCATGTTTATTTTGCAATACGTGTAATTCACAAGAAAGCGGGTTTGTCATTGATTTTAGGCCCAGCAATGACATTCTCGTATTTAAAAATATTAATTTCACAGCCGAACACAATGGACAAGAAGACTGCGCATGTTAAAACTTGACCATTAGATGCAAGCATTTTTCACAGTTGATATGGCCGCGTCACAATTCCCTGTATGCTCAATTATGCAAGAACAGCATTCCAAATAAATTTAAAATTACAGATTAAATATTTACATATGATATTATGACTTCGTTATTTATTAAAAAGAAATAATGATGATTTAAATTAAGCAACTTGAAGAGGTAGAAAAAATCCCATACACCAGAATGGCGGCACAATAGGTAGCAACAAGACCTTTCGTATTTTAAAATATCAAAATTGTGCGTATGTAGATACGATTTGTTATTGCAAAATATTACACACGTTGGTATTTGATTGACAAGGAATTATGGAAGGGGATGAAAGAGGCCTATATCCAGCAGTGAAGAAATGAAGGCTAAGGAAGAAGAAGATGAAGAAGGTATTTGGTTATTGTGTGGGATTGAATGTTTTCATAACTATGAAATACTTACAATTTTCCCTACCCATGCTTTAATGATGCACGAAAAGACGTTTTTTGACATTATGTACACCCATACACCCAACCAAGGACAGTTACGAAAGAAGCACAAAGGAAGAAGGTAACAATGAAAAAATTTGATAATTCAATTAATTAAATGTGTTACTTTACAGTATAGTGTAGCAGCATTGGTGTTCCAATATTCACATAATATATTTATCACAGAAATATATTTATTAGTTTCTATTTGAAGAATTTTCCTGCAGAGTAAAAAATTCATGCGTGTACTCATGTGTGCGCGGTAGAAGTTATACTTAAAAACTAAAGTAAAGACAAAATTATACATTAATGATACTTAAAGTATTAAGGTGTAAAATCTTCACTGATCACAATCGATTATTTTATCGAGTTTCATGAAAAAAGATGTAACCTATGTAGACCATCGAAACATTCGTGAACTCTCAAGTAAATAGAATCTGACAGCTAACAATAATTCAATGAATGAATGAATGTCCTTTTTGTTTTGAAAGCGAATGTCTGACACTTATGCCGTTTTTGTAATAATTAATTTCTCGAATTTCACCTGTAATCGTTTTTGATATGGTGACATACGAAAGCTTTCTTAAAAAGCTTTCACAATAACATGAAATACAGGAATCTGTACAAGAAGCCCTTTTTTTCACACTCCTAAAATCATTATTCCAGAAGTAGTCATACATTCGATTAATATCCAATCATTCGTCAGCTTTTGAACTGAGCATTTTTCACAGTTAATGGATGCGCGCGCATTTCACGGTCTCTCATTCCCGCTACATTTTATTTCATAATTTTTTTAACTGCTTTCTTTGATTTTCCAAAAAAATAGTTGAGCTACTCACACGCAGCATTCGATTTGTATAGCACACGTATACAGTATCAGAAGAAAGAAAATGAGTTCTCGAGTTACGAACGCCTGTTTTCCGCTTTCCGCGCCGCGGAGCCGCTACGCGCGCAGCGGCGGCCCCACGCGTCGGGCGCATCTGGCGCCCGTACCTGCTTAATTGTTCTCTTGTGCACATTGGTAATGAAGTAGCGCCGGTCGCCGCAATAAGCGGCCGTGATGGCCCGCGGCGGCGCTGCACACTGCACGCCCGGACGGCGGCCATTTAATTAGGAGCTCGCCCGCGGATTATTGCCCGCTTTCCCTTCCACGAGTCTGTGCTCCGCGGCCGCTTAGCGCGATTTTTCAACCGATAACCATCGCCCGTCGCGGAAATATCGTACATTGATAAAAAAAATAGTCTTAACTCAAACTTAAACTAAGTTCAATATCGTTATTTTTTATTTCACCGAGCGTTGTGACGATAGAACATTGGTACAGAATAAAATGTAAGATACAAAAATAGAAGATAAGAAACATACAAAATATATATGGACAGGGAATTGTGGAATATATATATAGATAAAAATAAATTTATGCAGTACATGTCTGAACGTATAACGATGCAAAATAAAATATCAATCAAAATCATTTAAACGAATTTATACGTGAATACACACATATTATGAACGTAGATTTTCGATGTGCAGACAAATCGAGCTTTTATTGTATTCATTGTTATTTTAATCACGGGTACTTTTGTGAGTAACTTCTACGTATACGCTTCAAAAGTCTGGGCTGGTATTAAAACCAGATGCATATGCATACCGGATGTATTTATATGGAGGTCATTTTTTCGCGAATTATATTGCTTCCTCTCGCTCTCGCATGCAGTTAAGCAGATCGGGTACTGAATATTTTTTTCCCTCGCATAAAATCGCTCGGAGTCACATAGACCAGGAGCTGGGTGGACTTGAGTATGCGAAATATGAGGACCGCATTCTGACAAGTGATTCTAGTTCAGAAAAGCCTATAGATTAACAATATGAATGTGGCCAGAAACCCATGTAGTCCAATTTTTTTATACCCCCTCCCTCTATGCAGCAAGTTAATCGATTGAGTACACGCTATTGAGCTATTTTAATGACTATATTAGTGTCATTACTTGTTTTTTTTTAATAATTTAAAGTAATAATAGGTTGTCCAATAAAATTTAAATAGAAATTATTATTAAATAAATCATAAATTGTTCTTAAAAAACATTTAATGAGAAAAAGCATTTTTTTTACTTATATACGCCCATTATGGGCTTTTACATAAAAAATATTACATTAAATTCAAAAAGTATTTACATTAAACAATATCAGCAGCAGCAATAAACAAAAATAAAAACAAAAACAACAACAAAAACAAAATCAAAATTTAGAGGTACATACGTAAAAAAATGCAAATAATCACTCATTAATATTTTTACAATTATTGTTTACACGCTTGCACGATGAAATACAAGTTTATTTAGAATTTTTACAATTACACGCCATCGTTCGACAATCTGCTGCGTGAATCTGGGCTGAATCAAAGACTTTGACAATGGTCGCTTTGTTATTTGTCGTGGGTATAGGTTACGATTTCTCTCTTCATGTTCAAATAAATTGTAATCACTTGTCTGAAGCTGAATTTGATCGGCATTTATCCACAAATATGTTTGTAATAATAATAACAAATGTAAATGCAAAGCATCAGATGTGCACATGATTTTCATTAAATTTAAATCAAATCCAATTTTTCGTGAAATCAATTTGAATCGGAGCTCATCAGCAGTTAACATCAGCAGTTAACTGTTTTTTTGAAAAAACATAAGTGCAAACAGTTTCTAGCTCTTTCGATCGTTTAATACTTAGATATAAATTTCCCAAAGACGCTAGAGCTTTTTGTATGAAATCCAACGATGCAGCATTTAGATATTTTTTTGTGCATAATCGACTAGTTGTATAGCAACCACTTACAGAATGTAATGGTGGTAAAATAGATAAAATATTTTCGCAAAGGGATTGAGCAGCCATATGGCATCCTGAAAAATGTTTATTCTTATAAGAACCGCGGAACCATAGACCGAGACAACCTAGGCTTGCTAGTTTATTCCAGAAATAAATACCCAGGATGAAAACATCTGTATCAGAGCTGAGAATTATAATATAGGCACATTGAACTCTTACTGCATGAAAGATATGACTAAACATCCTTGAATGTGCTTCTAAGTGGTTCGAATTTAATTCAAATATCTCAGAACTGAAGAACCCTGTAATTTGAAATATTTTGTTGGATCATCAAACCCTCCACAAATATACATTTCAATCTTCCTTTACTTGTGCATTTATAGGAGTAGAAATGCAGAGAAATCGAACATGTTGTAATTTTTTTTCAGTACTCAACAGGAAATGTTTAGAATTTGTTGGAATTTTTGTATGATGGCTTTAAATTATGATATTTTTAATGATTTGACCTTTACTCCGTAAAGTTGATTGCCGAAATTTTATCGAAATAATATGATATCTATCAAATACAATATCTACTCTTTTTATATTTGGTTACAAAAAAAGATTCATGATACTTTGGAAGAATTCCGCAGCAAAATTACCAAAGGTTTTAAATTTATTTAATTGAATTTGATGAACAAGCGCTATACCATCTACAATATAAATTTTTGGTGCATTTAAACCTATAACGTCCTGTCAGAGTTGGTAGTACATCGATGGTTAATTTCGATTTCAAAAATTTTCTATAAAATCCTTCTGCATCAGAAAGGTACTTGCAGTAGTCCAATACATATTTCATAAGATGTTAAAAACTTTGTATCAAATTCACGTTGATTAGCCAACATAATGTTTGTTGAAAATGACTTAGGTATCGTCGCTGTATATATAATAAAGCCTATGTGCCGTTTAGTACATTCTGAGATGAACGAATCAATTTGTCAATTTTTCATATTAATAATGGAGATATAAAAAAACATTGCCGTTCATCTGGAAAGTCTGCCTAGTAGAGATTTAAAATATTTTTTATAAATCTAGTCTATGTAATTATTTTTTAAAACAGTTTCATTCGTTTATCTCAGAATGTACTAAAACGGTACATAGGATTAATTATATATACAGCGTCGTTATGTCTGTTACATCTTGCAACTTCTTGGTGGAAGTATTTTTGTTTTTTGGATGAGTATTTCCAAAATTGTAAAATGTATTTCTTTTTATAGGATCGTATAACTTTTTCATTTTCTGCACAAATCGTTCATTTTCGAATGTAGTCAATAGAATCTCTCCATTTTCTACAATATTAAGTAAACATTGTGAAGAGGATTTATCAGCTACTTCACCGGGGTAAATACTTCGAAGCATGCAAGCATCATATTTGTAAGGAATACAAGCATTAAAACACTTGATGATATTTTCAATATCATGTTCCTCTTTATTAATCCTGGATTGCGGCCATTCATGATGGTGATTGATGTCGCTTGCAGAGTCCGATTATAAATCCAGATATGAAAAAGAGCCTCATGAATGCTGTTTTTAAACGGATAAAGAAGCACCCATCTCTGCATAGTGCCATCATTTTTGGTTATACTAGTCAAGTCCCCAGTAACTGCTGAAGATCGATTCCGAGACTGCTAGTGCTAAGTCGGGGCTTACCGCATTAAATGTACCTTCCTTTCGTTTTATTTTTTAATGATCGGCGTATATTTTTGCTACTATCTGCTATTCCTGCATTACCTTGTTCTGCAATGGAAGTAGTCATATGTGGCTGTTTATGTAATGTTATTTCTCGTCGTCTTATTTTTTCTTCACTTACATAACTCGCCATAAAACATCGATGCCATGAATATTCTAGTGCTGCGAACTCTGGATTATTTTGTAACTTTTTACTAACGTCATCTTTTCTTCGATCTGCTGCTTTTTGAATACTTATAAATGATTGTGGTTTTGGCTTCAACCAAGTCACCTGCTTCATCACAAAATAAACCAGATGACACGTTCGACCTTTTTCTTTTCACATTTGTCACTTGTAGCGCCATTGCTCACGTATTATAATAAAATAGTTACTAATTTATCACTCAAAAATAACAAAACTCAAATTATATTTTATAAACACGAAAAAATATATGTTTCTCAAAATGGTTTTAATCCTACTGTTGCACAAAAATATTAAACGGATAGGTACGCTATGCGTTCTGACGCTTGGGGGTGGGCTATTTAATTAGGGTAAAAGGGAAAGGGACCAATAAAGCTGCTGACAACATCCAGTTTTTTGTTATTTGGTATCTCAGGTAAAAGAAACTGATAGCATAGTAGCCGGTCCTCATATTTTGCATACTCTAGTACCTCTGGCGCCTGGACTAGGAGTCGAATTCGGCAGATATTTGAACGACTCTTCAGCCCTGCTCGCTCGAGAACTTCGAACTACACGGTATCATCCAGCATAATCATAACCATTTTCGTCCCCTTATCCCAAAAGGCCAGGGTCCCAAAGTCTCGACGAGGCGCTTCCATCTTCCCCTGTCACGTCAATACGTCGACATGGTAGGACGTGTGTTGTGGACGGGGACTTCCCGCCGGGGGAATGTGCCGGCATGAGTGTGCGTGCGCACAGGTAGTTAACGATCTACTTCCCACACATCTTATAAAACCTAGAGTGTGTAACACACCTGAAACTGTGGAAAATTGGCACGTATCATGTCTGATCGGAATCATTTGACATTTTGTCAAATGATACCGTCTTGCTAACTAACCACTTTCCGTATTTTCTGTTTCTGCTGCCTTCAACATTTGGCTCATAAATTTCCTTTACCATCCTTTCCTCGCTCATCCGTAAAAACATGGCCCAACTATCTCAGCGATCTTTTCTTAACTCTACTACGCCACATTCAGCATAACGTTCAGTTCAAATTCATTCATTCTCCACTTTATCGTACAAAGATTTTTTACGCATACCTAAGCCTAAGCGACCATATTTCTACCGTATTCAGTCTTCTTTAGTTCTTTTTTTGCCAATTCCAGGCTTCACTTCCATTCGTCAGGGTTAGCACCAGCTCCATTATATACTGCTTTCTTTGATAGATTGTTATAATGTTAAAAATCTAACATTTTTTTCATGTTTCAGCAAGGTTTAAATCATTGTGTAGTATAAAGTTAAAATTAAAATCATATTTTAAAAAGATTTGAATCATTTATAAAATAAGTCAGAAATATTTTTAAAAATGCATTCTTTGATGTCGTTTATCTCCATAACTATTAAATTTTGGGACAACGTTTTCGAATCATAATTCAATCAAGAATCTACATGTTAAGTATTGGAACAGCTCTGTCACACCTGTATATCTCTAAAATAAATAGGTATTGTAAAATACTACTATCTGTAGAAAACCATAAAAAATGAACGTTCCAATGTAACATTGATAATGTTATAAGGTGTAAAGTCATTCTCCGCAATACAATTTGTAAAATTGGAAATCTATACATTTGTAATGAATTTGAACTGATATAGGGATTATAATATTGGGCGCTGTTAATTTCAATAAATCCCCGCCCAATCAGCGGGCCGATCAGCGCGCCCCGGCCGCGTCCTGCTTCCAGCAAACACGCCCCCTAACGTGGATCGCCGATAAATCGGCCAATATAATAAACATTAATGATAGTGTGCGCCTCGCTACTGGCATCACCCCCTCCCTCCGTCGCCAGACCGAATGTTAATCCAATTGAAGTAAATATCTTGTACGTATAAATAGACACGTATTACTATATATATATATCTCTGGCCGGGCATGTGCGCTCTGTAGGTACCTGTATATCTGACGTACAGCGAATGTCGCTTCGATCGGAAGGACACAGCGGGGAAACCGCTCGTGTCGTCGATGATGCACCGATGCAGTTACGTTGCAGTGACCACAGCCTGTTAAAATTTTGATTGCAATTTTTGAATACGCGATAGAAAGTTTGAACTTTTAAATAAAATATTTTATTGTGATGTTACAATTTTAGAAAATTCTGATATTTAAAATAAATTGAAAGATCTATCGTCTAGGGTGTATTCCTGAAATGTTTTTGGGATTCATTGCATAAACTATAAATGAATGGACTAACAGATGTATCATTTATAAAAGATATTTATACAAGTGTCAATTTCTCAAAATCTTTAATGGTTAATATGGCGAAAAAGTTCCATTTTCATATCCTGGTGATGACCGAGTATTTTTTGGAAACAAATATTTATGTTGGTCTTTTGAATAGATTTAACTTACACGTAATTTAAACATTGTTCAAATTCTTTAAAACGAATAATGATGTAGTTGTTTTCATGACTTGGGCCGGCGCCACACTACGCGCATCTTCCGCCGCGTCTCTTCGCCGCTCATCTCGCACCGCTACACTTCTTTCCATACAATACGCGCTTATTAAACACACTACGTGGATAATTGGTCGATCAGTTCGCTTTGCCGATTTGACGCAACGGAAAAGCGGCGGATCATCCGCGCAGTGTGGCGCCGGCCTTTCTACATCTACAATTGTATCAGTTGTAGATATGCAATGGCAAGGCCTTTAATAAATACTACCTGTAACCAATGTTCCGTCAAAAATGACGTAACGTTGGTTCGCGTCTTTGCTAAGTCCTAGTATATATTTATAATATCTTTTGGCGGTCCACGGAGAGGCGGCCGTAGCAACATGCGCAGAACGGCCGGTTGGGTTTGGTGGCCCGGGGCTCAAGCCCCATCTCCGGTGGTTTAATTTGTTTTTAAGCCGTGAATTCGAACGCAATTACGAACGTTACACGAAGTTACGGGGCCAGATTGACGGACGGACGGACAGACAACGAAATATTTGATAATGCATTACTTAAAATCTATATTTTAATATATCTATATATAACAATAATCTATATTTTAGTATAAAATAAAATCTATATTTCTAATGTATTTATTGAAATCCCAAGTAGGTTGATGTACATCATAAATTTTCATACATATAAATGGTATTTATTGTATTTAAAAAAAAACGCATTAACTTTCTCGTTGATTTCGGTATGTAAGGATATAGGTACCTTATTGTGTATTACTAAAATATGAAAATGAACGGGATTTTTTTAATTTGGAGACAAATATATTGTGGGTAAAGTGATTTTAATCAAAGTGAAATATAACGGAATTGCACTGAAAGAAACGAACCTACGTACAATATATTAAATTAATTCAAATTTGTAATGAACTTTATAAAATTTGTATTACTAGGGAAATCACATGGATTAACTCTCGAGTTTAATTATTTAACCCATGTCCGTCCATGTAATAAGCCTACATAATTATGGCAGTTTTCTTGTAGACGGCCGACTTTAGCGGTATTCGCTGTAGTGGGCGCTGGAGAGTGCGATACTCCACGGCTCGACTAACATCCTAATAATAATGGCTGTTCCCGTAATACGCGGACTTTGTAAAAAAAATCTCCATGTATTATGGAAATAAATGTAAGTATAGAAGAATGGGAACATCTCTTTAGGGATATGTAAAAGTTTGTTTATATTAATGAGGGGTGAAGAGTTTGAGGGGGAGCAATAAAAAATGAGATTTGATGTTTCATTTTATTCTCACACTGAATACTAAATAACGCTGAATCGCACAGCGCTTAAATTGCCTTTTGAAAAGCGTACATTAATAAATAATTTAACAATGACTTTTCAAAAATTACCTCAATCCAAACATCGCATAATTTTTCGACTAACTTATTTTTAATACATTAAAAGGAAATTTATGTATGAATTACTTTAAGCATTCATATAGAGGTTGTAAAAATATATTAAAAATGTAAAATTATACAATGAACGAAATTATTAAAATTGCTTTATTTCTAAATGAACTTGACTAACGCCGTGTAATATTGATGCTAGAAAAATATAAATTCATCGTTCGTCCATCTGTCCGTCCGTCCGTCTGTCGCCGAGCTTCATGTAACGTCCGTCATTTCATTCGAATTTACGACTAAAAAACGAAATTAAATGGCCGGAGATAGAGCTTGAACCCCGGACCAGCAAACTCGAAGGCAACGATATCAACCATCGCTGAGCCTGCATTACTCGTCAAAAATTCAGTATATATAGGACTTAGCAGAGACGCGAACTATTTAATGTTTCGCCCAATCGCCGGCAGGGGAAATATTAAAAAAAATGTTCAAATATTTTAATAAAAGTCCTTAATTATTGTATCATGATTGTCAGCTATAAATAAGTAAATACTTATTCTTTAGGAACCGGCATGTAAAAATACCGTCATTTTTGACGGGTTACAGCTAGTTATTATTAAAGATAAATTATACTTAGATTTGTTATAGATACGAACCTATTTAAATGTGAAAGCAAGTCTTTATTAGGCGTACTCAGGGCTTACAACCTGTATTTGAGGCAGGCTTATGCATTCCCAAATAAATAGCTTCGTCTCTGTGAGATACCTTTAATTTATTTTACGTGATCGTACCATGTAGATTTTTCAAAATTCAGTTTTTAAACATTTAAGTATACAGTTTGAGGTCTGGAAATTAAGGTGCAAATGATAATTTTTTTCTAAAAGTATACTCTGTATAAATATATATACTCTGACGCGCATTGAGCATCCCTTTGATACTTTTTTCTTTTATAATTAAAAACTAATAAATGATAATAACTCAATTTTAATAGCACGATTCAGTAAATAAAAAAAACAAATATATATATTATTTTTACAGCTAGTTACATAGAGTTTACCCTTAAGGGGAAATACCTACCAAGACATTTCGGAAAAATCGATTTTGAAATTTTTGCATTTTCTTAAGGCTTGAGGTCTTAAAAATGTCTGGTGAAAATTTCAAGCAAAAATTAAAAAAAATTACGAAGTTATAGCTGATAATAGTTGCATCCCTTTGTGATTACGAGCCGCGCAACACGGCGCCGCGCTACATGCAGGTAGCTGCCTGCCGGGCTCGTTCATAATAAAAACTTTAGACATATTTTTATTATGTTTGTGAAGAGTGCTCGACAATATGGGAATTCAATGATTCTAAAATTTTTTGTCAATGTTGTATATTTTTTATAAAAGAAGATTAATCATATTCATAAATCTATGTACTTTCATCTAGATATAATACTAATATCATAATTTGTATACGTTTCCTTAAAAAAAATCACGAAAATTGCCTTTTTTCGCGCCTCGTAGGCAGGTATTCCCCCTTAATTATTGATCATTTATCCTTCTATGGACAACATCCAGTAATTGTGTTCATAGAAGTTACTTATAAAAATATTGTGAATACATTATTATTTTCAATTATTAATAACAAAACTATGTGAGTAAAGGTTAACGAATTTGGAAGAATTTATCATATTGTAATCCTTCAGAGACGTGTTCATTTTTCTAAATGGTCAATGACTAATTTTCATAGATCTTTCGCCAAACTCAACGAGAAGCTACTCATTATTATATCGAGCATAATCCGGTGACGTGAATAGCAGTCCCCGCGTAGCTTGTCCGTCCTCAATTCCATCACGGTATGAAAATTTCCGCGCGGGTGGCCGCAGCCGCGGGCAGGAGGGGAAGGGGCGGCTCGTGTGAAGTGTTAATTATTCACCATTCAGGATCGAGGAGTTCTCTGGGTGGATGCGGAGAAAGCCTTAAATACTTACCATTCTGGGGAGGCACAAATAAACTCACGAATAAACGCCGTTGGGGAATGGACACAAGTTCGGGAACTACGGATTCACAGAGCGCAGTCCCCTTTAGATACTATAGAAGAGAAGATATTTTACACCGCGGCCAGTAAATCCGTGCTCTGCCTAAACAAATAAATATATAAATCAGTTTGACGGGTGAAAAATTATTTAGTTAATTATCACCAGTGTATGACGGGATGCAAGTTGCAAGTAGATGACACTGTTAACATTTTTGAAAGGAGAGTAAATTCAGATAGTCAAAGATCACCGTCTCATGGATTCGTTACTTTTTCCGATACAAAAAAAATGCGTGACATGTCTATTACAATATTTTATTATGTTAAATTATGCTAAATTTTCCGCACCACGCATCGTATCCTCTGGCGCAATGTCTCATGGTTCTGCTGACGTATCAGAAGATTTCAGGTTCGAATTGTCGTACAGTCAAAATATTTTTACAGTTTAATTCACTTTTTTGTATTTGTAAAATGTCTATTATATATTTTTACAATATGCAGGTATATGATTTTCATAATATACCTACATACACCCATATTATGCGTCGCGTCAATGTTCGAAAATATTAGTATTAAAAATTATAATATAATTATCCAGAATATTATTTAAAAGAAATTCGTAATTATCTTTCGTAATTTCAACGATTCCTTTAATAAAATTAATAATTGTGTCCAACTATAAAGTAAACGCTATAAAATAAAATTATGGTGGCGGCGTGTTTGTGTAGTGGTTATTTGACAGAACATCCCAGAAAATTGTACTTTGAAAATGTGAAAACATTTCTAATGACGATGAACGCTGCGGAAATGGGCGAAACAAGAGTAAAATTGTGAGTTGAAAGCGAGGTTTTGTCTTGTGATGATTGCGCATCCCTTATGATTCTCCGCAGCCGCAGAGCGCCGTGCAGAGCTGCAGGTATTCAGCTTAATGCATCCGCCCGATTACCGAACAATTAACACGCTCTTGGTCGTAATTGGTCAGCGCTGTATTGAAGCCCGACATACAGCTTCATTTGCAGTGGCATCGCGTGGACGGAGACTATAATTGGTTCACATACAATCATTTGACAGACGTCATCTAATGGAACCGTCAGGATATCTTCATCTTGTCATAAGCCTACAAACCCTAATGATAAAACTTCATTCAAATAATCCGTATTTTACGTAGATTTTTTTTACTATTTATAAAATTTCTTTGTTTTGTTGAAACAGTATTACGTAAAATATTGATAACACTGACCAACTGTAAATGATATTGAGAAAATGATATTGTTACCAATTGTAAATATTCAAAAACTTATTTCATAAATTTAAACAGTAAAATAAAATCATGTATCACCAACGCGGTAATTATACACGAGGTACACAAAATACACAAAATAGAATGCAACAGTACCGACATTATTACATTAATTATACGTACATGCATTTTTTTAACATTAGTATCAAATTTCAAACAATAGGTACAGATCAGTGATGTGCAGTCAGTACTTTGTACTATTTGAAATGTGCTTGAATTTCTGCGAAATAAATTGAATATAATATATTTAATATTCCTTTCGAAGTGGGGAGTGTCTGTCATTCCACACCATTAATATTTTACAAATTTCTTCGCAATGATTGTGAAATCTGAGTTCAAAGTGGTAGAAAATTGGTTATTTATTTATACTGAAATGATTCTCAACTGGTTTGAATGAAGTTTTTGCATAAAATCACGAAAGGCAATAGGATTAGTAAAAAAAATGCAAAAGCTCATTTTGAATAGACATTCTTCAATAATGATCATACTATTCAGATTTCAACATGTCATAATATTCCGTCATATATTTTTCCAACTACATTCGTACATTTATGCATTTCAGTTTGTGATGACCCAGGTAGATAGTGGGTCCTCGTCAAATGACGGTGTTTTCTAGAGATGTTTTCTGTATTATGAAAACATATTATACAGACGTAATATAGTTGACGCGAGTTTAATTTATTATTATATATTTCATTTCGATCTCCTGGTCGCGGCTACCAACTGTGATGAACCAGGTAGATAGTAGGCATGGGGTTTTGATACATTTTATAATAATTTAGTATAGCTCCTGGTCCGGCACCAGAGTGAGACAACCCATGGGGTGTGTGTTGAATATATAAGGCGAAGCGATTCTATAATACAAATCTTTCCATTGCAAATTAATATAAATCATATTCTTATCACGGCTAACGGTGTAAGATGATCCTAATGTGGGTCCTACTAAATAATGAAGGTTAGTAAGTAGCAAAACGTCGCGTTAAAAATATAATATATTGGATTAATAAATATTTCATTATTCTTAAATGTGAGCGCGCGCGATTGAGCGGCAGGATGCAACCGGTCGACTTCAACCATATGATGTAGCGATACAGTTGTTAAAAATTAAATATTCTATACAGAAATATTACTACTGCTAAACTTCAACTTTTCATATGAAATAATTTTCTATACTATACGAAATTACTCTATACGATAAATTAACTAAAAATACGTATTAACTGAAAATAATTATTCTGTGAAAATTGTGCTTTTGAATGCAAAACTAACTAAAAATGTTAACTAAAATATTTCTAACATCTTGGGTTCACAGACGAAATTATTATTACCTAAATAACCTAATTACCTAAATAACCACAGCTATACCATCCTGTTCGACAGGGACGAAACATAAAACACAGTTATATTTCTAAAAGTGCTACCTCTTACGCGACAAAAATACCTATTACAGTCGGGCTATGAATATGAACTATCTCCGCCTCATAATGGCGCCTGGCACCAATACTAAAACCTTTACTAGAAATAATAAATGCGAATAAATCTCGATAAATATAATATATACTATTCGTAATACGTCGTTGAATTGGCACATGATTCGTCTAATGGATGAAGGACCCCGTTGTGTATCGTAATAACTTCAAATTCTTTTATAGGAGCAGTGTGGAAACAATTGCATAATATTACGTAATAAAAACATCTAACGAACCTAATAATCTATACATTTATGTTACAATAAAATACGTTCACCAGAAGAATTCGTGTATTAGAAATAAAACATTTCCGTTTGGAGACAAACCAGTAGAATTGTTCGAACGGTGCAAAGGGAAAAATTCACACATATTAAATAACACTGAAATTAATAATTATAAACACTTTGTATTAGCAAATTCTTACCTTGAATGGTTTCGTCCTAGACGTGCATGAACCTGTTCATATTAATTCCGTGGGGAAATAATACATATATTTGCTATCTACGAAATACGACATTTTTGAAGCGAAACTTCTTTATAAATAAGTAGATAAGGTCTCGGGGATGGTTTGTTCGAAAGGATTCTACAACAGCCCGTGAGTTTAAATGAAATAATAGTTTCTTTGAATGCTAAATTTTTGTTTTAAACCCTCAGCATCTCTGCCGAGGGGGTCAAGGCTCCGCGCCCGCCTAAACCCGGTGACCAGCTTCCTAAGTGACTAAATGGCCCCCCTTGTTCCTCCGGAACTTACTGCATCCCGAGACTCTATCTCTTCTTTACGAGATGTGCTCCTGTGACGCCTCTCTTTTAGGCTTATAATTGAGATGTACGTACTCTTTTGGTACGAGTTTCTGATGGTGGGTGTTGTCTTGAGGCGCCTTTCTTTTAGGCCGGTGTTTGAAGAATCATGTACTCTTTTGGTACGAATTGATGACGACATTAGCCTCCTTTGCGGGCATAGTCAGCGATGTTACAAATTATTGTGCAATCTCATTATGCCTTTTCAGAGCGGCGTCCCACGATTCTGCATCTTGCAACATTTACTTTGGTCAAATGTTAGAGTGTTAGTAACATATTTATAATATCCCAGCTATTCCATATGAGTGAATGATTTTTATACTGATTCTGGCCCTGTCTTTCTTACAGAGGACGGAATAGAAGTTAACGTTTTCTATCAAGGTTTTACAGCATTCAAGCATGGAAATCCTTCCAAAGACAAAGGGAACCTTTTTGTTGGTTTAAGTAGTTTGCGCCAGATGAGGTTAGGTGGTCGGTTTATTGACGACCCCGAGCAACAAGGAGGACCCCGCCTTTAAGGGGCCCTGCAGGGGCTTGTGCGGGTTCCACGCCCAAGTGCCGGCAATCATCCACCCCTCAGCCAGCTAGGCTAACACAAACCAGATATCCCCAATCTTTAGTTAGATCTCCCCATTCTGTCCTTTACTCGTCATTCTGAAGCCACTTATTAAGCTGAATATACCGAGGTACTCGATTCATAAAGAGTTAGTTGTAGACCGAGTGTAATGATTGCGCAATACCTACGCAATACAGTAATTATTATAATGCTACTAAGTAATTCATATAGAACTCCGTGTATTCAATTTTTAGCATAAACGGTATGAAATTCGCTTTGCATAAAAATACATCCGTTTGGAACGTTTTTCTCGTACGATTTGAACCAATATCACACAAGCAATCGCGATATTCAATTACACATAATTACTCCGAACTCAAATATTCCCAAAACAAATACATTTCGACAGTGAAAACAATTAACCGTAATAGATAATATAAATGTGTTCCTTAGCTGTTACACAGTGGCGGTATGATCCTCTCTGGTACTGATGAATGGTAGATTCCTCCATACGTCCGGGCAGCAACTCCGTCCGCAAATGCTGTTCTCCAAATGAAGTCTCTGGCAGTAGTCTCTCGGGCAGCGCTTCCGCTCGCAGGTCTGGTCTCGAATTGAAAGGGCTGAGTATATCGTGTTCGCTCCTTTTATAGTCTCGATTGCACCATATCTCCGAAATCCACGCTAGTGCAGTGACTCATCCTATGCGCGATGACTTCACCGGCGGCGCTCGCCATTGGCCGAATTCAGTCATCGGGACGGTCGCCTCCGGCTCAACCCGTCGAAGGCAAAGCGCGCCTGTGATTGGTCCGTTTCGTTAAAATAACAGTAAAGCATCCGCTACACGCGAGACTTGCTGTTCCGATTCATAAATAATAAAGGCTCGTTCGCACCTACTCACAAGGTCGAGTCTATTAGGATTGGCAAACGATATTAATTTAACACAGAATTATATCTATGGTATAATAAAGATCTAAGAAATATTACTTGTATAGCTGAATATTCAATATTTTGTTAGCCTCTTGTATTACATAGAATCTTGAGAAGAAATATGTCAGGCTTTTACTTTTAAACGATTCAAACCAGAAGAAATATATTCTTGATGTCCATACTCGGCTTTTTTTTAAATATTATTATTTTAAGATTTTCTAAATTTATTAAATCTATCTCTATGTCGACCATCACAAGTTTACCGACTGCGTGCACCTAAAAGGTTAAATATTTCAATTTTAGAGATTTTCTAATGTTTATATTAAGAATATGCATGCATTAGGTCCATTTCAATATTTGAACAATTTATGATACAAAGTAAACTCATAATATTTATTTAAGCTGCTTTAAAAAGTATTTCAATAATACTTGTTTAGTACACCGCATAAAAGAAACACTGCGTTGTCGTAGAACCTTAAAATGTAATATCGTTAGAAGATAAGACGCTAAACGTTTTTAGAAATTCACCAATCCTTCACGGAACAGGGTGCTTATTTTATATCTCAACGATTATGTCAGAGACTTATCCTTTTTTTCTACGTGCCCCTAATAAATCTTCAACTTTCCTTCGTCTACAGAGATCACGCACCTGTGGTACCTTGGAAAAATAATATCCACTTTTTCAGGCTACACACACGAAACTTTTAAAACATAAGATCAAGTTTTCGGAATAATTCTTCCAGAATGGAGAAAGCTTACAAAGTTCAAATACTTGCTTCTTTTTCGTTCTCATAAATCATTTTTTTGCTTCTGAAGAAATTCTATTCAATCATTTTTTTATAAATCATCATTATTTATTAACTTGTAGAAAAAATTTCGACTTTGATTATTTCTCTTCTACAAATTTATCAACCTTATATTATCTTATCCGGTTAGTTCTTTTTTCTGTTATTATGTAATGCCTAGAGATTGAATATTATAATGCTTTTTCTCGCTTCAGTTCTCTAAAGTTGTCTTCTTTTCTTCTTTTAAGTATAGCTCCAATCTCTCATCTCTTTTCATCTACTTTTGCATCCTACTTGTATTATTTCTAAAGATGCGGCTGAGAAAATTTTTGCATGCAATCGATGCGAAAACATAAAGAATCCAATGCGCATTGATTATCACTATTATTGTTGTACACCATGTCACTTCTCCCGTCACAGGCCCATATGATCTTTGTCAATATTTTATATTAAAAATAATTATTAATTATTTTATATACATTTTTTCTTAGTTACATATCCATTTGAGCTAAAAGCATTGAGTGATAAAGTTAAGCCAGAGACATACTATTGTGAACATTGTCTTAGCTTCGTGCTTCCATTTGCTGCTAATAATAATAGCAAAGTTATTAATTCCCTCGGGCTTAGAAACTCGATGATAATCACCGCAGGCAACCGACAGTATTCTAAGAACAATGTGTTGTGACGTTTTGTCAAGAGTTATGTTTTGATTTCTAAGAGAATAACGGAAATATTGTTTTATAATCGTCAAAGGAATGTGATACATATTTTAAATGAAATCATAATTATTGTTTATTTTTATCAATCTTCAAACAAAAATGTCCCTCAAGTTGTTGAGGATTGCATTACTGATCAGTGAAAATCAAAAAAAATCAATCGATTAGATAATTACTCGGCCCAAATATCAAACCATCCACCAAAAATTATAAAAATCTCATGTTAAAAGAGCAGAATTATTCGTGACAAATGTTTTTTTCGTATTTTCGAAGAGTTTAGATAGGTATTTATGAACTACAAATGGTGCGACATATAAATAACCTTTGTAATATACGAACGCAGATAAGAAAGTATAAGTATTTTACAAAACATAATCACATAATCCGTGCAGAAAAATCTCTTGATTTTTTATTTTATAAAACTTCATCTGTTGAATAGTATAAAAAGCAGCCTTAGTTCTGAGTAAAAAGTTGACCGTTGATAAAATAAAGTTTGTGGAATAACGCAGTCATCAAATAAAACTGGATCATCCCTGCCCGCGGGAATTGCCCACTTCGAGTCGTTGTCTTACGTGACAGTGATGTCAAACTTTATATTACATATAGCTTCGAGATGGGGTGATACGTTATACTCCGACAAATATTTATTTCTAAAACGTCTCGAAATTATATAATATTCGTACTAACTTTATTCGATGAAGGTGTAGAAATTCAAATGTACGCGTAAGATATGAGTAATTACGAATAATTTAGACGATCATTTAAATCCGCGCAAGACAAAACGGAATAAATTTATGTGCCGCGATATCAGGTAAGCGTTATGGCGGAGTAGAGGTAGTGACAGATGTTCATCAGGACGGGAATGTGAGGCGTTCTTAATGAATATATTTTCTACTTATTTTAAAGGAATTATAGTAGCTATCTTAGTAACTTATTCACATTCTAAATCAATGTCTTCTGAAATTTCAGCAAAACTGATTATTATTTGGTAATTTTAAATGTTTATGAATGCTGATATTTACTATAAATTATTATTGTTGTTATTTGCAATTTTAGAATTAAGCATAATTAATTTATAAATTAAATTGCACTTCGAAATTATACATTTATTTGAAGAGATACCATACAAGTTTAGAATGTCATCTTCTAGATACTTTACTAGGTGTAATTTTCTAACATGCTGCAATTAGTTGCGCATTTTTCAGGCATGAGAATGTTGCGGGTTCGAATCTGGGTGAAAACTATAGATTTCTTCAGCTGGTCTTTCCAAGTGATATCTCTAACTTATTTTAATTGTCAATATCTTTAAATACGTATATAATAAATATCTTTGAACATTGCTACTGGGTTTTTGTGACATAAATATTTTATGTCATTTCATTCATACACGCATATCCTCTGAGATTAGCAGCAATAAGTAAGTGTTCGACAAGAATAATAATGTCTACTCGCATCAACTAAAATCACTAATCACCACCAGTTCTAATTGTTGACGTAGCGTAATTGATTATGCACTCTACCGGCAAGAGAATATTCCGGTTTTAAATCCCGACATATCACGTCTAAATATTTGTAAAAGAACGTACTAAAATTGCATTTTTATAATAAAATTGTGTTTTTATTGTAAAAAGTTATTTGTTTCCGATTTTATAACACACAAATACATATTATTAAGTCGTCTTACACTGATGCAAATCTCTTCTAGGATTAGCAACAATAAATTCTTGACAAGAAATGACAATGTCTACTCTCGTGTAAATACTAAAATAACATCGCAACTGAAACCCGCTGGAGTCACAGACATTAGGGTCTAATTGTTTAACATAGTGTAATTGGTGAGGCGCTCAATCGGCGAGAGAATATTCCGATTTCTTGTCCCGGTACTATGTTTTTTCCGATACACAAACTTTTCTGTTTTTCCGTCTAAATAATTATCCAAGATAATATGCTGAGGTCGCAATTTCAATAAAAAATGTGTTTTTACATAAAAAAATATTTGTTTCGGATTTCGTAATACAGAAATATTATACAGTCGTTTCACACTGATGCAAATCTTTTCTGGGATTAGCAACAATTAATGCTCGAAGGGCAATAACAATCATGTATAAATCCTGAAATAATACACGACCGTTAGTGAAATAGTGAAATAATACAAACTCCAGACACAAGAATTTGTCTCTTTTTGGAGAGGTACAACGATATTATAAATTTATGTATCAATATACTTAAAATAGACTAGAAAAAAAAATTAATAATGCTGTATGTAATTAAATTAAATAAAATAATAAAAAAATTTCACAACCGAAACCCTCTTTCCCGTCACATTTCAGGAACAAGCATTTCTAATTGGTGATGATAGCGTGATTGGTGACACTCTACCGGTGAAAGAATATTCCGATTTCGATACACAAATTTTTCGGTGTGTCCATCTAAATAATTATCAAATAACGTACTGAAATCGCAATTTTATTACAAAGGTGTGTTTTTAAACTTTTTTCAAATTTTACTTCAAAAAAATGTTATTAAGTCGAGTCGCAATGTCGCGAATCTCTTCCGTTTTTAATTTTTTTTTAAATTTTACTACAAAAAAAATATTATTAAGTCGATTCACAATATCGCGAATTTGTTCTGAGATTAGCGGCAGTAAGTGCTGGAGAGCTAATAATAATATCTACTCACATGTAAATCCTGAAATAATATCACAACTGAAACTCGCCCGAGTCAGATTTCAGGAGCAATCCTCCGAAGTTTGTCGAGTTTCCTCCGCCGCTGTTATTACAACTGATCGGCCTGGCCTCGTTTGTGGGCCTGACAGTAGTGAGACGGGGGCCCGGCTAATGACGGTAATCTGTCTCGGTTGTGTTTATGACGTGAAATAATTTGCAGATACTCGATACTCCCCGCAGCCTCTGTCGTTAGAGGCGCTAATGGCGATCAAAAAGAACGAATCGCGCCGATCGTTAGATGTTTACGTTCCCGTGAAAAAAATTTATATATCGCGGCGAACGCTCATGGAATTTTTTGTTACGATGAAATACATGAATGTATGTATGAATGAATAAATAAATTAATAAATTCAACAATGTCATGGGGAGAGAACCGTGCGAAAAAAGATACTCAATTGGCCGTAAAGCTGCGAATCTGACAATGTAGGGAAATACGAAATATCGGTACCGGCTTTACCGCTGAATCAAAATTTCGATTACATTTATATTTCACTGAAAAACGCTTAAAAAATTATGTTTGTAAGATTAATTGTGTTTTTCTCCGTAAAAGTAGAGAAAATATTTTTTTCTCAATCCATAAAAACAATATTTTAACGGTAAAAGTACGTAATGAACAATATGGTACAAAATTATTCTTATTATTATTTAAATCAGAAACAAAAGCAGCTGATATAAGAAATAATGTTTTCTTTATTTTTGATTTATTTTGGTTTATTATATTTGTATCGATAATTGTATCATATCCGCGAAAATTATTATAAACATTTATTTTTATTTTTTTACAAACAGGCCAGCCACAAGTTGGCATTGACCCTGATATGTGGTTCTAATATAGATAGATTGTAAAGTATATGTTGTTCAAAATTTTCATAAATACTGAAGAATTACAAACATTTTGAAGATGTTATCTTCAAAATTCACTTTACATTTTGTATGATGAGGAAATTATTAAAAAATTTATGTCGCAAATCAACAAATATATTTATATCCATATTTAACAAAAGTGAATGAATGAACATAAATTAAGTTTAGAGACCTAATAAGCAAACTTAGGTTTGAGTCTACTTATCAGAAAAATTACCATATAGGTAATATTATTTACAGGTGTCTTTATGAAACGTCAGAAAACTAGCATTTCATATGAAAATATACTGCTCATATAATTACACCTGCGTACCTTAAATATAAATTAAATAAATAAATTTTTAAATGAATACGTACCTACCTACATAATATATCTGAATTGACTTTCTTCTTTGGTTCTACAGCCCAAACCTTGATTAGAAAATAAGTAGAATATTAATTAAAAGGAATGTTCTACTATTTTTGTGTATTTTTTTATATACATACATAGATCATTAAACACTTATTGAATGATGAGATATTAAGATAATAATTATTATTAACTTCCTTTTGATTATATGTATATTTCTAGTATTTTGTTTATTGAAATTACACCAGTTCAGGATAATTCGGTAATTTCGAGGAAACGGTGGCGTTATGAAAACGTACCTTGCATATCAAGGTATATAAATGAAATTGCGATTTTAACAGTTCTTTTTTCCTAAAAAATGTGGTTGGTGTATAGAGATAAATAAATATCGTTACCGTACAGCCCAAGAGGCTTAATAAAAATATTTTTATAAAAACAGAAACAACATACTTTGCTTGTAATTAATTCCATTCCCTGTAAATATTGTATCACAAAATCCCCCAGATGTTAAGGGATGGGCTGAACCCCGAATAGCCAATGAAGGGTCAGGGGATGTTATCTGTTGTGGAGGCCCTCGTAACCCAGTGGGTATAACACTGACTTCTCACACCGAGGGTTCCGAGTTCGATTCCCCGTGAGGTCATAATTAATCTATGCGATAAACTCAAGCCTAGGTGTTTTGCGATTTGTTTTGCTTCTATAATTGGGCCTCTACGCCTGTTGAAATAAAATAATTTAAAAAAAAAATGTTTTTTTTCTCCTGTCTTCCTTAATATCTCACAAAGCGAGTCATTCTCCTTTGCACTTCTAACGAGAGAAATTTATTTTTTGTTCTTATGGATTGCAAAAATGTTTTAGTGTTTCCGATTGGTTCAAATCTTATAATTCAGAAAACTCCAAACTTTTCCTATACATACCTAAATTGATATATTTTTTTGGTTTTATTTATCAATTTTATTTGAAATGTGGACAGGTAACCTTTCTTTTTAATGTACATTAATAGAGTATAGGAAAGTCCATATATATTGTCTATTAAACAAATTGATAACATAATTTTATACAATAATGTGATACATAGGTACTAAGGATACTTAGGTAATTATTATTTAATACGATTTTAGAAATAATCTTTCGTTCATCGCTATAGTTTTTGAATATCAAACTATACAATTTTGGTAATTATTAGCATTATTTGTACTTGTTATCAAAATGAGCAACATTGATTTATAAACTTTTATTTTAAGTGACATGCATTTTTAAATTTTCAGTTAATAATTTTTATAGCAATAAACTTTATAATATAGCAAAACAATACAAAACACAAAAAACATAACATCATAATATAGCAAAAAAAGCAACTAGTAAAACTTAAAAAATTAATTATTTTTACCTTGTTTTTAATAAAAATATTCTTATAAAATCATTGTAACCCACCAGCCATATGTATTATTAGCAATGTTTATTTGTGTGGTATGGGCGGTTGCATAATTTCTAGTTTGTAACTAAATACATACTTTAAAGCGATAAAATAATTGTTTTCAAATAAGGCATTGTTTCGAACCATTCAGCATCTCAGCCATCTAGTTAAGCTACTTTTAACCTATTTATTGTAAATTAGAAATAAATCTCTACTAAAGAAATATTGAGAGAGATCGAATAAAATAAGTAATATCCAGGTTCTTGTAAATTTATGCGTGTTTATAAAATTAATTATTAAGTGATATTGCATTTAGCTTTGTTTAAAAATAGTAAAAATATTGATGAGACACGTATTCCGTGTTCGCATCTCTACTAAAAAATTATTATTTTATGTTTATTCGTGAACTATTCCTATTTTATTTTATACATATTATTTATACATATTCCTTATTTTATACCTTTTTTTGTCTTGCTTAGCTCGTTGACCAAACGGTTTGACCAAACGACCAAACAAACAAATCGATCCCCTGACAGACCAGCAAACAGGAACATAAGAAGAAATATTCCTTTTTTTGTCTTGCTTAGCCCGTTGGGGTTCGATCCCCTGACAGGCCAGCAAACAGAAACATAAGAAGAAATATTCCTTTTTTTGTCTTGCTTAGCCCGTTGGGGTTCGATCCCCTGACAGGCCAGCAAACAGAAACATAAGAAGAAATATTCCTTTTTTTGTCTTGCTTAGCCCGTTGGGGTTCGATCCCCTGATAGGCCAGCAAACAGAAACATAAGAAGAAATATTCCTTTTTTTGTCTTGCTTAGCCCGTTGGGGTTCGATCCCCTGACAGGCCAGCAAACAGGAACATAAGAAGAAATATTCCTTTTTTTGTCTTGCTTAGCCCGTTGGGGTTCGATCCCCTGACAGGCCAGCAAACAGAAACATAAGAAGAAATATTCCTTTTTTTGTCTTGCTTAGCCCGTTGGGGTTCGATCCCCTGACAGGCCAGCAAACAGGAACATAAGAAGAAATAGTATATCATGTTTTCCGGGCAGCCGTCTGTCTCTATTGTACAAAAAAGTGTTCATTTACAAGTACAGCGCGATTTCGTATTTCTTGTTTAAATATGCATTAAAAACTGTTAAATTATGAAAAATTATATTTTATATTTTTCCATTATTAAAAATAATTACTACGTTTAAATATATATATTAAGTATATTACCTGGGCCACCCATCTTCTAGAACCTGCAAGGATGCGACAGGGCGATCGTATAAATTCCCGAAACTGTCGGATAATCGCGAGGTACTGCATTAACTTTCTCCCGCAAGTTGCTAAAACACCTCCGGCGGAAAGAAGAATGCCTGCTCGAGGCGTGCTGTATCTTAACGGCCGCGGCGACAGCTATTCCGTTCGATAATCTCCACAGAGCCTCTCCAGAATCCAGCCCGCCCTCATTATCGCCGCGCTGGCACAGATCTGCATGCAGATTTCGGAGACAGACAGCGAGTGCCGCAGTCGGCGCTCCGAGGGAAGCGGACAAATCTCCGAGTCACAGCCTCCCAGAATGCGCTGTGGTGTGAATAATTTAACTCGAGTTATGGATGCATGATTCCAAACTTAGTTCGTAATGTTGGGATGGAAACAAAACAGTGAGTAATCGCTATACAATCGGGAAGGTAACGATCGCTGGAGAGAGCGCTCGGCGGGAAAAAGTTTTGGCACATTTGCGAGCCACTTCTTGCCGGACCGACACGTGTCATCTGCAGATTCGGATACGCCACAGTGTAACATGGCACAGCTCCAAGGCTCGCGGTAACATGGAACAGCTCCAAGGCTCGCGGTAACATGGAACCTAATTGTTCCTAGGTAAACTATTACAATCCATTATATATTTATAGGAAACGCACTAGTATGCTCAAGCAATGATGTAATTGAAAATCAATTAAAAGAATAACAAATACAATCATTTATCAATAAATAATAAAAATGTCATAATAAACTATTATTTGTAAACAATAAATAACAATTTTTAAAATTTAAGTTGTTTATTGAGTTTATTGGTTTTACAATGTTTAACAAGAGAATGAATAAACTCAACAATATCATCATTGAAAGATTTGGCAGATACTTCGTGGTGCAACATTATAATTTCAAATATGTTTTAATATGATGAGAGGGACTGCTCCTCTCGAAACTATAGTTGTAAATTAATAACTCATATTGTGTGTGTATTACAAAGTATATTAAAACATATTCAACAATATTAAATTATAATAATGGACATATCAGAAATCAGGTTAAATTTTTGTTATATAAGATACAGTTTTTGTCACCTCTGATGGTTTGTCCGTTTGTCGTTAAACTTTTGTCTGTGTTGAAGTTGCCAGTGTTTAGATCATTAAATGTTACAAGAAATTATCATCATCATCTTTATACTCTTGTCCTAGTACGGTCGGGGGCCCAAAGGCTCGACAGGGGGCTTCCATCTTCTCTTCCAACCAGTCCAGATTCATTCTGTTTTCTTCCACATTTATTAATCAGAAATTATATATGTTTATTAATACACTAATGCTCTTGTGTATTTTTAATATCTATATAAAAAACACTTATATAGATATTAAGTATAAGATTGCATTAACAAATTTCTGAGCCATTGCAGTATTTAACATGAAAAACTCTTATTCTTAAATAATTCATTTTAATTTAGATAATATCATCTATTATCAAAATGTGGGATTTTCAAAGTAAAGCGTGTCAATTTTCGTCATAACATTTTAATGAAAAATTCACTCCACAATCAAATATAATCTGATTTAGATTACATCCATTAATACGAGCCTTATCCTCGTGATTCCGTAATCAGTTTCGTCGCGACTCAAATGAAAAGGATCGAATTACCATACAGCGAGGGTGAGAGACTTGCCGCTCTTCCGGCGGAACTGAGCGCGCCACTAAATATGTGCGGCTGTATTTTACCACGCGAGCGGCGTTCTCCGCTTCCCATATGATATTTTCCGCCGCGAAAGAAACGCGAGGGAGAGAAGAAGCGAGATGACGCTAACGAGGCACCTCGCGGGAAACAGAGACGACGTTCATCCATTAAAATTTCACGGGTCGCAGAAGACTGACAGATTAAAGAAATCATAGGTCGCGGGAAGGGTTGGGCCCCGCGCTGCCGCCGCGGCCGACCGTTCCCGTCGAGGGATTTGCCAAATTGCGCTCAAAATTATGATTTTATAAAGCGGCGCTTCCTGCGAAGCTGTCCATATTTTCCCCGCCACAATTGTTTCGTTTCTTCTTTTTTCCCGCGCCCGGCGGACGGGCGGCAATGTGTCGGCCGCCAACAATGAAAAGTAGATTAATCAACTGAACCTGATTGAGATTTAGTTTTTTACGCTGGAAATATTAATTCGGTTTGGTTTTTTCTTCGTAAAACACGCCAAATTCTAGCGTCGCTTTTTTTTGTTTTGCTTAGTTAACTACTTAGTTAATATATTATGAGAACACAATTCGGGTTTTTCTATTTCAAAATAGACTTATTTGAAATAAACTTTTCCGTATAACTAACTGTACGAAAAGCATTCAATCATTGCATACTTGCAGTGTTCACGCATTATTGTGAAACACATCTCAACAAAAGAAAGGTCCATAAACGTCGAGTAATGCAAAGAGGCGAGGAACTAGGTATGTGAATCGAACGTAACGCGAGGTCGCAGGAAAAGAAATGCATGTATGAGAAAGTAATTGATATAACTGAATACGCAAAGAAAATGAAATAACAGTTGCTCGGGGAACGATCAATCACAGGATAACGTAGCGACACCAGAGGAGGCCGTCAGCCGAGATGAGACGAGATTATGAATACTGCGGAAACACCTAACAGCGAATAACAACATCACTTCGGAGTACATTCGTCCAGCTGTGGACAGAAAACGATGAGGATAACTTATACTTACCAACGACATTCGCTCACATTTCTTTTCGTGACAATCTAAACAAAACACATTATTTTGAACCGTTGACGCTTTGAATTCATCATAAGTTCACGAACTCGTTGTTCTTACTTATTTACTTACCATCACGCCATTTCCCCGTGAGAGTAAGCAGAGAGGATAGAGCGCCACACTTTTCTGTTCTGACATATAACTCTCGCCTCATCCACATTCATACATCTTCACATGCAAGCTCGACAGTTGTTGAGGCTTCTAATGGGACCATCTTCCAGTATCTGGTTGATCTGGTCGTGCCACGTCTTCCGCGATCGCCCTCTCTTTCTGACACCGTCAACACTTGCGTTATATATCTTTCTTACCATTATTTCCTCATTTATTCGCTTAATATGCCCAAACCATCTGAGCGACCCTTTTTTAATACTTTTAATTATGCTTAAATCAGCTTTACATTCATTCCTAATATATTCATTCTTCACTCTATCATAAATGAATTTGGCATACATAAGTCTAAGGGATCTCATCTCCACTGCATTCAGTCTACTTTCGTTCGTCTTCCGCCAGATCCAGACTTCACTTCCATACATCAGTATTGGTACCAGAACTATGTACCGCTAGTCTTGCCTCAGTAGACATATTTATATTAAAAATTATTGCATTCAAAGCACCGTTCACCTAATAGAGTAATAGTATACCCCGCAGTCATTCTTCTCTAGGTATGTTTCTCAACCTTCCCTCTTCTATCGAGCATACTTCCTAGTACACAAACTCATCTACTTGTTCCAAACATGCATTGCCCTACTAGAATTTCACGCGTTGTCTTACTTTCCTTCTTCTCGAATACAATCACTTTTGACTGATTGCCCTGTAGTTCCCGCATTCCATTCTCGACCCTTTTCTTCTTATAGAGAGGCATAATAATTGCTCTCTTTTAGTTCAACGAGGTGTGGCTCTCCTTCAAACATTGATTAAAGAGTGTATGAAGCTACAAAATTACTAATGGGCCACCAGCCTTGATATATTCGGCAGCAACGTTATCATATCCCACAGCCTTACCGTTCTTCATATGTTTTATTGCACACTTTATTTCTTCTATACTTACATATTTCTCTGACTTCGTTTTCATCATTCACACTTATCCCAGTAAGTATCTCGGCAGATTGCTCTATTACAGTCTCCTCACTCTCGTATGTTTCCTGAAAGTTTTTTCTGCCATCTATCTTTTATTCCTCACTCATTAACATTTCTCCGTTCACTGACTTAATTAATTAGCTTTCATAACATAATAATGAACATGCTCTCCGCGCCCCATCGATATTTTTTTACCTCCATCCAAAAAAATTTGATGTTTTCCCCGAAATTCTTAGACATTTTTAAATTTTCCTCTCTTTCCAGCCGCTCTTTCTTTTCTTTTACACCAGATTTTACTATTTTCTTTCAAGTATTATATATATATATATATATCGACGGCTCCTACGTATAATATCGTAACCCACAAATCGACGATTTTGAGTTTTTTGTGTATACACATGTGTATTTAATTATATCTTTAATTCCAAGAAAGAAAAATAAATATTTTGCAATAAATAACGTTTTATTATTATATAAAAAAAAAATTTGCGTTCTAGGAATTAAATATATAATTAAAAACATATGAAATACATAACAAACTCAAAATCGTCGCTTTGTGGGTTACGATATTACACGTAGGAGCCGTCGATATATTTGCTCTCGCGTATTCATCTCCACTCACTGTCAGAAGATAGAGCCAGACTTTTATTTTTTCTTTCACTAATTACTTAATATCATCATCCCACCATGCATCCCTGTTTAGTTTTTCCACAGACTTCCTTCGCTGATTCGCAAAGGGAAGTTTTCAAGTGATCCACGCATCACTTATTCTAAGTTCACTTACCCTCCTTACACCCAGCCTTTCAACGATTTTCCTTTCGAGCTTCTCCCTAAAATCATCCTTCTGTAAATTCTCATTTTTGATTCTAGATAGTACGTACAGTCATTTTATGATTTGTGTCACTAAATATATTACACTGCAGATCAATCACAGTAATACCATATCAATCATGTTTTCCGCTACGATTCAAACCTGTATATGTGTGTGTGCGGATGACGGGCCGACCCTTGGATGGCGATTCCCTTCTTCCGACAAGTTGTAGAAGAAAGTAAGAAACGTTTTGTTATCGACTGAAGAATGTGTGTTTGGAAGTATTCGGAAGACGGCGGAATATAAATGGAGTAAAGTATTAAGGGACGGTGGCGCGATGACGGGGAGGCAGATGGGAGGGGATGGCAGGGTAGACGTCGCGTGCTGGGCCGCCATAACTCAAATAATTAGTAGAACAATCATGTGAATACATAATGTCTGCTGGCATTCAAGTAAATAACAGGTAAGTTACTTACTGGCCCCGGCACACACACATCTACCGGGGCCCTTTCATGTCCGCGTATCGATCAAATATTCTTTTTGGCGATTTCCTCGCGTGAATCTATTCCTTTTCGCTTTTTATGTAAATATAGACCGATTTTTTCCCGCCACTTTATTGGAGCGCTACGAGAAAACTTCACGATTTTATGAATATAAAAATAACACGCAAATGCACCACGTAAATCCGAAGCGATTCTCGTGGCTCTATCCACCTATCTGTCTATCTTGTCCGCGGTTGCATGTTCAGAACTCTATTTGTAGCGATTATAACGTTTATGGCTTTTATCTTGATTACTTTTCATATTTTTACATCCAAATACATCATTTTTACAAAAATGTTTTTTGAGATGCTTTGAATATTACGCTTGAATTTATTCTTTACATGCGTACCTATTAAATGTATCTACAATCAAAGAGATCACATTGGCGTTTCGTGTGAAAAAGTTGTACCTAAATTCACTCAGCCCTCCCAGTCAACAATAATGATCGGTAAAAAGTAACCGAGTCATAAATGCCGCCATAAATACATTGTATCAGGTGCCGTATGGCAATGATTTTTGATCCACCACAATTCCCCATCACTTTAATGACCCCTCCTAATGACGCGGAGGTCCCAGAAGGTTTTATGGCCCCCATAAAGTATCGGATTAGTTCCTTTTCTACAGTGACGGACTTGGATTAGAATGTCCTAAATTTAATCATGCTAGCTCGGGGTAAGGAGATCCTGGCGCGTCAAACCCTTTCCGAGTTCGACGTAAATAATTTTTAAACCTCTCGTTTTTGCTTACAGAAATGACGTATTTGTATCGATATCTGTCTTAAATATTGAAATTATGGGATGCGTGTTCATTCTACATTCAACATATTCGTATTAAATTTTTATTTTATAAATTAGGATGATTACGTAAAATGTGAAAAATGATAAAAGATTCATTAATAAATACACCTCGTGTATTGGTTACATGGTATTCTAACATATTAATAAATCTATCGGCTTCTACATAGCATGCTGTGTGTTTAGATTTCTATTCAAGCAACTTTTTAAAATATGTTTATTCCATCTCCTAATAGAACTTTTGTCACCAATATATACGTTATATTTTTAAATACATAAGTTTTACTTTCATGTCCAATTTTAATACATTTTTATATAGCCGTTCGATCAGCGCAATTTTACGAAATTATTGTAAAAAAAGGCATTCCCTTTTTCAATTTCATGACCGTTTGCCTCTGCTTTGAACCCTATCTTTCTAGAGGAGTGTTTCCTCACAGGGCACTTAAATATTCGTCAGGCATTGAAAACTCTCGCGCGAAGGGCAATCAATACTCAGTTGAATATGAAACACACCTGTCCAAGAAGTTTACGACTAAGGTCTGTATGTCATTAGTATTAATATTTAGGTTATAAATAGCACTCAACCTTTCGAATTGCCATTTCTCATGAAATCGTACATTATACCGTGCGCTTGAGATGATCCAGTTAGACATTAGGGCATCGCGGCCTTGAAACATTTATAATTTAGTATAGCTACTGGTCCGGCACCAGAGTTAGACATCCCATGGGGTGTGTGTTGAATATATAAGGTGAAGCAAATCTATAATACAAATCATTCCATTGCAACTCAATGTAAATCATATTCTTTTCACGGCTAACGATGTAAGATGACCCTAATGTGGGTCCTACTAAATAATGAAGGTTAGTAAGTAGCAAAACGTCGCGTTCAAAATACAATATATTGGATTATTAAATATTTCATTATTCTTATATGTGAGCGCGCGACGCTCTGCATGGCGCAAGAGGGGCACGACTGCCAATTGCGTTGTAACTATATAATGAACGCTGAATAAAATATTTTCTTCTATGAAATATAAAATATAAAGTATTCTATACAATATTAATGCTCTGCCAGTGCTAACTATACATTTACTGAAAATAATTATTAACTGAAAAAGTGCGCTTTTGAATGCAATATTAACTAAAATATTTCTAACATCTTGGGTTCGCATACTATATTGAAAATACCTAATGCCCTTTGCATTTACTAAGTATATTACCTAAATAGCCACAGCTATACCATCCTGTCCGTCAGGGACTAAACATAAAACATAGTTATATTTCTAAAAGTGCTACCTCTTACGCGACAAAAATACCTATTGCAGTCGGGCTATGAATATGAACTATTTCCGCCTCATAATGGCGCCTGGAACCAATACTAAAAACCTCACTAGAAATAATAAATGCGACTAAATCTCGATAAATACAATATATACTATTCGTAATACGTCGTTGAATTGGCACATGATTCGTCTAATGGATGAAGGACCCCGTTGTGTATCGTAATAACTTCAAATTCTTTTATAGGAGCAGTGTGGAAACAATTGCATAATATTACGTAATAAAAACATCTAACGAACCTAATAATCGATACATTTATGTTACAATAAAATACATACACTAGAAAGAATTCGTGTCTTAGAAATAAAACATTTTCGATTTGAGACAAACCAGTAAAATCGTTCGAACGGCGAAAAGGGAAAAATTCACACATATTAAATAACACTGAAATTAATAATTATAAACACTTTGTATTAGCAAATTCTTACCTTGAATGGTTTCGTTCTAGTCGTGCATGAACCTGTTCATATTAATTCCATGGGAAAATAATACATATATTTTCTATCTACGAAATAAGACATTTTGAAGCAAAACTTCTTTATAAATAAGTAGATAAGGTCTCGGGGATGGTTTGTTCGAAAGGATTCTACAACAGCCCGTGAGTTTATATGAAATAATAGTTTCTTTGAATGCTAAATTTTGGTTTTTTAAACCCTCAGCATCTCTGCTGAGAGGGGTAGAGGCTCCGCGCCCGCCTAAACCCGGTGGCCGACTTCCTAAGTGACTAAACGGCCCCCCTTGTTCCTCCGGAACTTATTGCATCCCGAGACTCTATCTCTTCTTTACGAGATGTGATCCTGTGACGCCCTTCTTTTAGGCTTATAATTGAGAAGGCCGTACTCTTTTGGTACGAGTTTCTGATGAGGTGTGTTGTCTTGAGGCGCCTTTCTTTTAGGCCGGTGTTTGAAGAATCATGTACTCTTTTGGTACGAATTGATGACGACATTAGCCTCCTTTGCGGGCATAGTCAGCGATGTTACAAATTATTGTGCAATCTCATTATGCCTTTTCAGAGCGGCGTCCCACGATTCTGCATCTTGCAACATTTACTTTGGACAAATGTTAGAGTGTTAGTAACATATTTATAATATCCTAGCTATTCCATATGAGTGAATGATTTTTATATTTATTCTGGCCCTGTCTTTCTTACAGAGGACGAAATAGAAGTTAACGTTTCTATCAAGGTTTTACAGCATTCAGGCATGAAAATCCTTCCAAAGTCATAGGGAACCTTTTTGTTGGTTTAAGTAGTTTGCGCCAGATGAGGTTAGGTGGTCGGTTTATTGACGACCCCGAGCAACAAGGAGGACCCCGCCTTTAAGGGGCCCTGCAGGGGCTTGTGCGGGTTCCACGCCCAAGTGCCGGCAATCATCCACCCCTCAGCCAGCTAGGCTAACACAAACCAGATATCCCCAATCTTTAGTTAGACTTCCCCATTCTGTCCTTTACTCGTCATTCTGAAGCTACTTGTTAGGCTAGATGTACCGAGGTACTCAAATCATAAAGAGTTAACTGAAGACCGGATTGCGCAATACTTATGCAATACAGTAATTATTATAATGCTACTAAGTAATTCATATAGAAATCCGTGTATTCAAATTTTAGCATAAACGGTATGAAATTCGCTTTGCATAAAAATACACCCGTTTGGAACGGAATTCTTGTACGATTTGAACCAATATCACACAAGCAATCGTGATATTTAATTACACATAATTATTCCGAACTCAAATATTCCCAAAATAAATACATTTCGATAGTGAAAATAATTAACCGTAATAGATAATATGAATATGTTCCTTAGCTGTTACACAGTGGCGGTATGATCCTCTCTGGCACCGATGAATGGTAGATTCCTCCATACGTCCGGGCAGCAACTCCGTCCGCAAATGATGTTCTGGAACTCAAGGCTCCGTCGGTAGTCTGTTGGGCAGCGCTCCCGCTCGCAAGTCTGGTCTCGAACTGAAGGCTGAGTATATCGAGTTCGCTCCTTTTATAGTAATGATTTCACCATACCTCTGAAATCCACGCTAGTGCAGTGACTCATCCTATGCCCGATGACCTCACCGCCGGCGCTCGCCATTGGCCGGATTCAGTCAACAGGACGGTCGCCTCCGGCTCAACCCGTCGAAGGCAAAGCGCGCCTGTGATTGGTCCGTTTTGTTAAAATAACAGTAAAGCACCCGCTACACGCGAGACTTGCTGTTCCGATTCATAAATAATAAAGGCTCGTTCGCACCTACTCACAAGGTCGAGTCTATTAGGATTGGCAAACGATATTAATTTAACACAGAATTATATCTATGGTATAATAAAGATCTAAGAAATATTACTTGTATAGCTGAATATTCAATATTTTGTTAGCCTCTTGTAATACATAGAATCTTAAGAAGAAATATATCAGGCTTTTACTTTTAAACGATTCCAAACAGAAGAAATATATTTTTGATGTCCATACTTGACTTTTTTGAATATTATTATTTTAAGATTTTCTAAATTTATTAAATCTATCTCTATGTCAACCATCACAGCTTCCCCCTTATTTAGAGAGAGGAATGATCTATCAGACCAAGCCTATCTGCTAAATAACCCAATAGGATAGTATATTTCGTGATACTTATCAAGAGTTTCTAAAATTCCTTTTAAAATAAATCGTTGTTCTTTCCCTTCCCCGCGTACTATATTTCTATTAGGGTAGAATCCCTTTTCAATGGAATCCTTTTTGCGTATTTAAAGCTACTGTAAACCATCTGCCTGTCATTCAAATGAAAAGTGTACAACTAATATAAATATAAGATTTGAAAGCAAAAGGGACTGTATCTCATTTATTCAATTGACTGAAAAGGTTCGATTCTTCATAATCGGTTGAATGCCTCAGTAATCTCATCATTGTGTCTGCTAACCACTCAAGCTCCATCCTGTTATCAACACTTAAAAGGAACGCCCTTCCCCCACTTTGTTATCCTCCTTGCTTCCCTTACAATGGTACACTCCTAGTGTTCACCACCTCGCAACTCTATACTACTTTCCCCAGCATACACCTCCCTTCCCCCAGAATATACAACCTCTTCTATCTGAAACTCGTATAGTCCTATTTTAACCGAGTGAATAGTCAACCGCATATTCCTACTATGATTGCAAACCACGACAAAATTAACTCTTGTACCCCATCTGAGCTATGAACTCTATTCATATGCGCAATACATGTCCTCCTATGTAGAAACAGCCAATTGTCCTCAATATTCCACGTATACTGTACTGACTGCCATAATTTATTGTTGGTGTAATATGATGAAGAAGAAGAAGAAGAAGCCGCAAAAGTAGTGGATGACAACAGAAGAAGAAGAAGAAAATGAATCCATTGAAAGGCATAAGATAAAGAAGAAAAGTCACAACCGAGTGTAGTAATAGATAAAGACAAAGAAGAAGAAGTCGAAAGATATAAAATTAGAAGACGCGAATGTAGCAGTAGGCAAAGAACAAAAGAAGACGAAGATAAGACGTAGAAAACAGTCGAAAATTATAAGATATACGGAAGAAGACGACATGAATGTAGTTATAGGAAAAGAAGAAGAAGAAGAAGATGAATAGAAGACGAAGAAAAACAGTTGATAAGTATAAGATAAACGGAAGAAGACCAAATGAATGTAGTTATAGGAAAAGAAGAAGAAGAAGAAGATGAACAGAAGACGAAGAAAAACAGTTGATAAGTATAAGATAAACGGAAGAAGACGAAATGAATGTAGTTATAGGAAAAGAAGAAGAAGAAGAAAGAAAAGAGAAGAAAGAAGAAGAAGATGAAGAGAAGACGAAGAAAAACAGTTGATAAGTATAAGATAAACGGAAGAAGACGAAATGAATGTAGTTATAGGAAAAGAAGAAGAAGAAGAAGAAAGAAAAGAGAAGAAAGAAGAAGAAAAGAAGAAGAAGAAGAAAATAATGTAGTAATAGGAAAAGAAGAAGAAGAAGAAAGTAGAGAAGTAGTCGTAAGATATACCATAAGACGAAAAAGTAGTTGCAAAGTATTGTAATAATTGCTATTTATAGAAGAGAAGGTATTTGAAAAGTAAAGCATAAACGGTATGTATTCAAAGAAGAAGAAGACTAGAGTGAACATAACCAATAAAAAAAAAACCTTCGTACCGAAGAAGAAGAAGACGCTGTTGAAGTCAATATAAATAAAAAGGGGAAAGAAAATATATATATAACCGTTAGCATATACGAATAAGAAGAAGACGAAGAAGAAGAAGAGGAAGAAAAGGATAGGAACAAACCCTTCGATAATTGTAGAACGTAAAAGTATGTATAACTTATTATCCGTCTCAACTAACTTTCCAGCCAACCCTCAAGAGTGATATCTAAAGACGACGCATGTTTGTAGAAGAAGTGCATCCAGATGTCAAGAAAAGTTTCCCATAACTATTCCTTACTAACCTGTCTTCCCCCAAATTGTTAAGCGTTTGTCAAATAATCAGGCGCGACTCCTCCGTATAACTGTAATATCGTTCCTCCCAAAACTTATTGAAAACCTAAAACAACTTTATTAATATGTTCCGTATTCATCATCCCCATACTTATATGTAACATAACATTATAAAATTTTTAAGTGTTCCTTTAACAACGCGAACATGTTTAACGAAGTACAATGTTACAAATCAGAAGAGGTGAACCCTAATATCTGTACTAGCTGTAGTAGTCATCACCAACACTGATACCCACAGAAGATGTATGTGTGTAACTGAATCAAGAATTCCTAACGTATAATTCGTTTTGCTATACGACTGGAATCTATTCAAGATCCAAACGTCCAACCTTTCTACCTCAATCTAAAAGTAATGCCACGACGACGCATGAAGGTGGATGAAGCTAATGATTTCGTTATGCTACTACTATTTAATCTACTAAAAATCTATTTTCAAATTTTTTTTTTTTCAAAATGTTCCAGAAGAATTCAAAAGCTCTCCTGAAAAATTTCTTTTTATTTTATTTTATCACTATTATTTACATACACCCAATGTATAGTAAAAACAATAAATGCTTTATCAATCATAGCGTTACGATTTCTCAAAACTCGAAGAAACTCACATATCGTTAATTCCGGATTTACTTTTGTATTATTTCCAAGAAGATTGCGCCTAAAACTAAAACAATCCTTATATAGATACGTACGAAATTTGAAGTAGTGAGATGTTTATTTCTACTCTGCCTATAAATAAGCTATATCAACGTATATTGTAATATAATATTTATTAATGAAGATAAAACAATTTCAATTAACTTTGCAATGAAGCGAAACAAAGGAATATATATAAAAAAAAAACAAGTCCAATTTTTAATTATTCGTTACTAAGAGTATATATATATTGCGCTCTCTATTACCGCTTCCTATAGACTAATACTAGCGAAGGCTCAAAACTTTCTCTGATGTCCGCTAGATGGCGGTAGTATGACCATTTTAATTCATATGCCAGGCCGTCTTGTAAATAAAAATGGAAGCAATTTTATTCTTGTAATTCAAATCAAAATAATTTTTAGATCAAAACAAGAAACTCAAATAATTATTTCGTGAAACAATACGCGTCTGTGTTTATATTACGAACAAGTCTATCAATCCTGCATACAACAAAGAAATTATAATTAGTTTGAATAACCAGAACCGTATATAACTGTGTATAACAATTAAGAACACATTTAGATAATTAGAATAATTAAGAACCATAATAAATCAATGAAAGAAATTAATTTTTTTTTCAATTAATTCAGCAACATTGTAGATTGACATTTTATTTTTTTATGACAATTTTTAATATAACACCTTGACGATAAAAAGGTATCTCCGAAACATGCACGTGAAAGTTATCAAATAATATAAGTAGATTTGTAAGAATACTATAATCAATAAATTTTTTGTGTAATTATTATCTGTAAAAATTTAGCTGAATTTAAAGATCTTTTTTTTTTTTCAAATATAGAAACCCTTTTTAATATCCATAAGACAAATATATAACAAGTGTGGATTTATTTAATTTACATTAACCTTAATTAACCTTAATTTAATTAAGATTAATTTATATTAATTTTTAATTATGAAACCAGACGCATAATTATTAAAATATTTTTCGCATTTGTATCATAATTGTACATAACCGAAAGAGAAAAGTAAATATTATAAAACATCGGATTTATAATTTTTTTTATAAAATAAAATATATATCAAATGTTCACATGGCAAAATCCGTTTAATATAATTCTTGTGTACCCCGTATACTAAAAGTTTTCGGTTTTATATCTTCTTTTCTTTTAGATTCATATATTCTCGTGTTTATATTTTCTACTAAATTGTTATCCGGTTTTTATATTTATTTTTACTTTTATATTTTTCTGCTATTATTATTAATTACTATTGCATAACTCGTAAGCGAAAATATTTGCCACTGAACAGATTTTATCAAGCGTTGGTTAATTATTAGTTTATATTAATATAAGAAATTAAATTAAAACCGAATTTTAAGCTATCATAAACCCTCCGTGGCGCGCGCTGAAATCTGTCGCGGTGATCTGCCCGTAATACAGGTGTATATTTTTGCATTTCGGGCGCAGTGCGAATCCGTTCGGCGTAGCTAACTGTCTTTTCGTACTAGCCCGAGCGCGAAGGTCGAACTTGTTAAACCTTAAACCCTCAAACGTCTCCGGTCTATTTCGTGAACGCTCGCAGTCGGGCGGAACATGACCCGGGACGGTACTGTATGGGGAACCGTGTCGCGCGTGCTCTCCCATTACACAGCGCTCGCAAACCCGGCGGCTTTGGCCGTGTTCGGTGGTATATTTGCGAAACACAAACACAAATGCAATAATTAAAACCTTTCAAACGTGAATCGTTTGAATCCTAACTACATATTTGTTATACTGCGATCCGCAAATCCCGATGGTCTTTTTTAGATTGTGACGGTGGCTTACTTGTGAGATCGCATTCAAACAATTATTAAAATATTTTTCAAATGTGAATCATTTGAATTCAAACCACATAAAATGAATGAGATATGAAATAAATCACATATTCTATAAAATGGAGCAATACTTTTACAAAGAAACAGGCATTCCAAAATCGAACTAATATATCACAAGGACCAAAATTACTACAATAATTTTCGTTCACAAAATATTAAATAATAAAAATGCCAACTGTCTATATGACAAACAACCTAAAGAAATTTCTAATACCTAGTATCACGTTTGTCTACAAATCTCAGTACGTGGTTCACATAAATGCTCAATCTTTTTTCTTTGATGTCACGGACCGTGGTCCGCGATTGTTTAAATAAAACCGCTTTTATAATCAAATATTTTCTTTCATTTATAATATTAACTAAACCAAAATGATTTTATTACTATGCAAATGAGTCCAACGAATACGCTCCTGTCTGGTCACCGGCACCACTGAGATGACCCAGGTAAATAGAGGGGGATCCTAATCAAATCGAGCGGACTGTATTTAATGTCGAAATGATGTTCAATTATTATTATAAAGCATTTTATTGTATTTCAATATAAATCGTTCTCCTGGTCACGGTAAGCACTATGATGATCCAGTTAGATAGTGGGGCATCGGGCCTTGATACATTTTATAATAATTTAGTATAGTTCCTGGTCCGGCACCAGAGTTAGACATCCTATGATGGTGTGTGTTGAATATATAAGGCGAAGCAAATCTATAATACAAATCATTCCATTGCAAATCAATGTAAATCATATTCTTTTCACGGCTAACGATGTAAGATGACCCTAATGTGGGTCCTACTAAATAATGAAGGTTAGTAAGTAGCAAACCGTCGCGTTCAAAATACAATATATTGGATTATCAAATATTTCATTATTCTTATATGTGAGCGCGCGCGATTGAGCGACAGGATGCAACCGGTCGACTTCAACCATATGATGTAGCGATACAGTTGTTAAAAATTAAATATTCAATACAGAAATATTACTACTACTAAAATTCAACTTTTCATATGAAATAATGTTCTATACTATCAGAAATTGTTCTATACGATAAATTAACTAAAAATACGTATTAACTGAAAATAATATTAAATAATATAAATTTCATTGCAATGAATAAAGTCATTTGCCGTATGATGTTAGCGAAAATAGTTGTATGGCGCGGGTGGCAACGGCCGAGGTCGACAGATACGCTGTAACTAAAAAAGGATCGCGGAATAAAATATTATACCTTCTTGAAATATTATAAATAATGTATCCTATACAATATTAATACTCTGCCTGTGCTAACTATACATTGAACTAAAATATATATTATTAACTGGAAATAATTATTCTGTGAAAATTTCGCTTTTGAATGCAAAATTAACTAAAAATATTAACTAAAATATTTCTAACATCTTGGGTTCGCATACTATATTGAAAATACCTAATGCCCTTTGCATTTACTAAGTATATTACCTAAATAGCCACAGCTATACCATCCTGTCCGTCAGGGACTAAACATAAAACATAGTTATATTTCTAAAAGTGCTACCTCTTACGCGACAAAAATACCTATTGCAGTCGGGCTATGAATATGAACTATTTCCGCCTCATAATGGCGCCTGGAACCAATACTAAAAACCTCACTAGGAAATAATAAATGCGACTAAATCTCGATAAATACAATATATACTATTCGTAATACGTCGTTGAATTGGCACATGAATCGTCTAATGGATGAAGGACCCCGTTGTGTATCGTAATAACTTCAAATTCTTTTATAGGAGCAGTGTGGAAACAATTGCATAATATTATGTAATAAAAACATCTAACGAACCTAATAATCTATACATTTATGTTACAATAAAAATACGTACACTAGAAAGAATTTATGTATTAGAAATAAAACATTTTCGATTTGAGACAAACCAGTAAAATCGTTCGAACGGCGCAAAGGGAAAAATTCACACATATTAAATAACACTGAAATGAATAATTATAAACACTTTGTATTAGCAAATTCTTACCTTGAATGGTTTCGTTCTAGACGTGCATGAACCTGTTCATATTAATTCCGTGAGAAAATAATACATATATTTGCTATTTACGAAATACGACATTTTTGAAGCGAAACTTCTTTATAAATAAGTAGATAAGGTCTCGGGGATGGTTTGTTCGAAAGGATTCTACAACAGCCCGTGAGTTTATATGAAATAATAGTTTCTTTGAATGCTAAGTTTTGGTTTTTTAAACCCTCAGCATCTCTGCTGAGAGGGGTAGAGGCTCCGCGCCCGCCTAAACCCGGTGGCCGACTTCCTAAGTGACTAAACGGCCCCCCTTGTTCCTCCGGAACTTACTGCATCCCGAGACTCTATCTCTTCTTTACGAGATGTGATCCTGTGACGCCTCTCTTTTAGGCTTATGATTGAGATGTACGTACTCTTTTGGTACGAGTTTCTGATGATGGGTGTTGTCTTGAGGCGCCTTTCTTTTAGGCCGGTGTTTGAAGAATCACGTACTCTTTTGGTACAAATTGATGACGACATTAGCCTCCTTTGCGGGCATAGTCAGCGATGTTACAAATTATTGTGCAATCTCATTATGCCTTTTCAGAGCGGCGTCCCACGATTCTGCATCTTGCAACATTTACTTTGGACAAATGTTAGGGTGTTAGTAACATATTTATAATATCCCAGCTATTCCATATGAGTGAATGATTTTTATATTTATTCTGGCCCTGTCTTTCTTACAGAGGACGAAATAGAAGTTAACGTTTTCTATCAAGGTTTTACAGCATTCAAGCATGGAAATCCTTCCAAAGACATAGGGAACCTTTTTGTTGGTTTAAGTAGTTTGCGCCAGATGAGGTTAGGTGGTCGGTTTATTGACGACCCCGAGCAACAAGGAGGACCCCGCCTTTAAGGGGCCCTGCAGGGGCTTGTGCGGGTTCCACGCCCAAGTGCCGGCAATCATCCACCCCTCAGCCAGCTAGGCTAACACAAACCAGATATCCCCAATCTTTAGTTAGACTTCCCCATTCTGTCCTTTACTCGTCATTCTGAAGCTACTTGTTAAGCTAGATGTACCGAGGTACTCAAATCATAAGGAGTTAACTGAAGACCGGATTGCGCAATACTTATGCAATACAGTAATTATTATAATGCTACTAAGTAATTCATATAGAAATCCGTGTATTCAAATTTTAGCATAAACGGTATGAAATTCGCTTTGCATAAAAATACACCCGTTTGGAACGGAATTCTTGTACGATTTGAACCAATATCTGGTTATGCAATACATAACGCGTCGACAATATTATGAATCTATTACGCACTGCTTATAGAGCTCCGTAAAATCAATTGTTAATACAAATGGTATGAAAATCCCCAAGCATCAAAATATATTCGTTTGGGAGATATTCCCGTACGAATTGAGCCAAGATCACACAAGAAATCGTGATATTAATTATACATTATTGCTCCGATTTTAAATCTTCCCAAAATAAATACATTTCAATAGTGAAAATAATTAATCGATAGATAATATAAATGTGTTCCTTAGCTGTTACACAGTGGCGGTATGATCCTCTCTGCTACTGATGAATGGTAGATTCCTCCATAAGTCCGGGCAGCAACTCCGTCCGCAAATGCTGTTCTGGAACTCAGGGCTCCGTCGGTAGTCTGTTGGGCAGCGCTCCCGCTCGCAAGTCTGGTCTCGAACTGAAGGGCTGAGTACATCGTGTTCGCTCCTTTTATAGTAACGATTTCACCATACCTCTGAAATCCACGCTAGTGCAGTGACTCATCCTATGCCCGATGACCTCACCGCCGGCGCTCGCCATTGGCCGGATTCAGTCACCAGGACGGTCGCCTCCGGCTCAACCCGTCGAAGGCAAAGCGCGCCTGTGATTGGTCCGTTTCGTTAAGATAATGGTAAAGCACTCGCTACACGCGAGACTTGCTGTTCCTATTCATAAATAATAAAGGCTCGTTCGCACCTACTCACAAGATCGAGTCTATTAGGATTGGCAAACAATATTAATTTAACACAGAATTATATCTATGGTATAATAAAGATCCAAGAAAATATTACTTGTATAGCTGAATATTCAATATTTTGTTAGCCTCTTGTAATACATAGAATCTTAAGAAGAAATATATCAGGCTTTTACTTTTAAACGATTCCAAACAGAAGAAATATATTTTTGATGTCCATACTTGACTTTTTTGAATATTATTATTTTAAGATTTTCTAAATTTATTAAATCTATCTCTATGTCGACCATCACACGGGTACGTCTCGAAACCGGTAGACCTAAAATCTGGTAGTGGTTTTTACAAAGTTAACTAACAATCTGTCATAATTATAAAGGAATTATAAATATATTATAAATGATATTATGTACGGGTAAGAAATAATTGAAATAATAACATTTAACGTAGAATTCAATTGGCTTAGTGTGTATAACAGTCTTTTCTATAGATTTGCTATATACTCGATGTCAGAAAACTCGTAGAAAATAGAACACACGCGGTCATATCATACAATAGTTAATAATAATTTTAATATCTACCTTTGTTTGCGAAATACAATTTTTATATGTAATAGATATATCTGTGTGAAAGAGTACAAAGAATAATAGTTTGTGGTAAAGTCACATACATGTATCGCTTTTAGGAATATTTATTTTTAGCGAAAAGGTTGTAGTGTAAGCGGGTAGTTATATATTTTAAATATTTTATTTACTATTTATAATTTGTACTGAACTAAGGTCGATTTCAACAAAAATCTTTATCGTTAAAAATATTGTTTCATTTGGACCCCCCCTTAAAACTATGTGTGTAGCTGTGATAGAACCACTAACTTTGTGTGGTTTTCTGGTATGTGAAAATATATTTAAAACGTATATAAAACAAGCCCAAAGTCGACAAAAGCATCATATAATGACACTAAAATAAAGTAAAACTCATCGAAAAAATCAAGGGAAAACATATTTTTTCGGAAACAAAACTAATGAATATTAACAATTTATATGAATACAGGCTAATACTCTATCGTGATGATCATAAAATACCTGTAATGTAGACAAGAGTCACTTGTAAATATGTAATTATTACTAAGCTCTATTAAATTACGTAATATATTTTTTTCATGTACTCTCTGTAGCCAAAGTTATTGAACGTGAATGAACAAAATTCGATTTTCGTAGGATAATTTCTCAAAGAAGGAAGAGTTTGTTAGCCTCAATTTTTTCTATGCCTTTATATATAAGAGTATAATAACTTTATACAAAATATCAACGGTGAGTAGCTTGCGTTTTAAAATTTATCCCCTTTTGAAAACTGAATTTTTCAATTTTCAGCATTATCTGTTCTGGAGGACCAGATAAAATTCTGAAAAATTAAGCGTAAATGGTGTCTATGGTATCCAACTGCAATATAAATTTCAAATTTGGGATTTAATTAAAAATAAGTATAAAAAATGCGAGATTTTCACATCCGGGAGAAATGAGCATAAAACATTTTAAGCTAAACAAAATAACAACTTTATATAATCCAATCCAATGTTGGTAATTTAGAAAATTGTTGATATCTGAAAATGCGAAAAACGGCGTGCCGAGTAAAACGGTCGAAATTTTGGATACAATAAAAATTAAAAAAAATTTTTTTTGTTTTACCAAAACATAAGGGGATACGCCGATAAAATATTTTTTAATGAGATGGTCAAACATTGCTCGACCACTCGAAATGGATTGGAACGCGGTAAAGCAATCCTGGACCAAATGGATTGGCCCAATAAGTACAATCCTTTTAATATAGAAGTAGGTCTAATTCAAATTATCTACGTGATATCAGAAGCCTAGAAACTTATGAACGTATATTAAATTTACGTCATTGTGAAAGAAGTGACGGACTTAATAAAAAGTTGAGTTCGCGTGTATTCTCATTCATCTTTTTTCAGAGTTGTGGATGCTTTAGCACTGACCTTCGTTTTACTGCTAAGCCAGAAGTTGACATTGCATGTAGCCTGATGTCAGCGTTGTTAATTAGTAAACTCATGTTAGTTGACAAAATTGTCCAAATAATTTTTTGTATGTTTGTCCACGTAATTAGCGGATCAAACATATCTTTATCTGCCAATAAAGTCGCGACTGGCAGTGTTTAATCTCTTCTCAAGCGTGGAAATTATGTTTATGTGTAGAAGAGGCGCGTTTCTATTGAACCTCAGTATACCAATACCAAATATGTCGCCTCATGAATTTGTGATATTTGCGCATTATACTAGTTACAAGTTAAATATATTAGAGTAGCTTGTTCTAATGCTTAAGACACTTGCATAGTGATCCAGTGGTTCCTAGTCTCGTACCAGGAGACGATCAAGTTAGCCCTATTTCCATAGCACAAGCATTTAGCTTCAGTTTGAAAATAATAAGAAAATGAATTGAACGTATTTGGTACGCGTATATATTTAATTTTTTAAAAATGTGTTATCTATTCTTGTCGTTTAAAAATTAATATTTTTCATTGCAGTCAAAATTTAAAGTATTAATATTACATCGGACTGAATTCTAAAATAATATTTTTTTAGTAGAATAAGTTTTAAATATTTGGTTGTGTGTAATTATTTTTTCTATTGTAAAGTAGCCAAAAAGGAGATCAAACTCAAAAAATGTTATGTACAATCATTATTCGGGGCCGTAGTTATCATCAACGTCAAATGCTTCCCATTTGCTTGGAAGGCGGTCGATTCCGTAGTCGAAGTCTTTCGTATCCAATGTTCTAATTCTAGTGGTGTAACTTTCGTCCTGTTTGACACTGCCAGAAGGGCCTGCTTAACAAAATCAGAAGGTCGAGCTACTCCGAAAAGATTGTTGAGATGAGAATCAGCAGCTTCTAATCTTTCTCGAAGTGGAAAAGCATAATGTGGCGTACATGTGCATAGATTTTAATGCCTGTTTTAATTTCCTTATCCCATTAAATAATAATATTTCGGTAAATGTCAATTAAGCGTCAAATAAAAATAGAAACGTTTGATAATTACGCGTCAACCTAATAGTAAACTTTTGATAATTACGCGTCAACCTAATAGTAAACTGTTCTTTACTATTAGCAGAAATATGAATTTTATATTTCGCGTATTTCCAGAAACATAACAGGTTTAATGAACTGGAATAACCTGTGTTACTTACATGGCTACGGGAGGGTTAATTTAAATTTTTTTATATAATTTATTTATTTATATAATATTTTAGATGCACAGAAATAAGAGTAGGTAATTACAAATAACAAATATAATAAAAAATACGACAAAAATGGCAAGATCTCAGGCAGCAAATGGATGGTGGTGTTAGAGGACATCAAACACTATACGTACTTAATAAATATAGCACAAAAGTAAATTTAGTACTCTTAAATTTAACAACTTTTAATTATAAATAACCACTTAGATTTATGAACAACTTATAATTTATAAACTATCTCCTCCCAAACACGAGTATTTTGAATTATTTATTGAAGAATCTTACAATATTTATTTCTTTTATGTTACTAGACAATCCATTTTAGAATTCAATAGATGTATGTATAGATGCATTTTATCAAAAATCGCGTTATTAGTAAGATGTGTGCAAAATTTTTACAAAATCAAAAAATAATATAATTCGTTACATTATTCGTTCGAATAATATAAATTCACCTACCACGCTGGTTACAAATTGCTCAGCCAATTTTTCGGATTTTTGAACGAATGAAGGTTCAAATTATTTCGAGAACTTAGCTATTAGCTATAAAATAAAGTAAAAAAATGTGTTTTTTTGAAAATGTCTATGTGTTGTAACCCCCTCAATATGCAACACCCAAAGAAAATAAAATGATAATGTGTACTAGGATAGACAAAAATAGAAAAAATATGACTTTCCGTACACAATCAGCAATATTGTATACGATGCGGTTACGTCATTCTGCTTGCACGGCTTCCATCGGACGGACGCTTGTGAGTGATGAGACATCATCGTACTACGGTTTCTTATAAAACAACGCAAATTTAATAGAATCTTGTTCGCATTATAAGAAATGTAATTAAAATATTATAGAACATTTTCAAACCATTGTACTTCATTGAAATGCAAATGTGACTTGGGTATATACCTCGCTCCTATCCTATTTTAGATTCTCCGCTACACGAGGGTTAGGTTAAATGTTATTTCAAGCGCTTTGTTCATAATTCTTTGTACCATTCCACGCCTCTGTAAACTGCACTGAGACCCGATAATAAGAGAAAGTGTTAAAGCTCCGTTTAGACTTTAGACTAACCTTCCTTGCTGACGTCCCAGACGACCACCCTGCAGCCCTGGCGCGCCAGGCGCACGCTGAGCAGGCGGCCCACCCCCGAGCCGCCGCCCGTGACCACGGCCACCTGCCCGCGCAGCTCCTTGAGGCGGCGCAGCCCGCCCGCGTCCAGCGCCGAGTTCACCAGCGTCTCCAGCACGTGGTACGCCAGCAGCACGAAGAACACCACCACGTCCTTCAGCACGTTCAGCACGCGGAGCGGCGTGCTCGACGACTCCAACACGTGGTAATTCGTCATGTCCTGGTGAAAAAAAAGAAAAAACAAATTAGATTAATCATTTTTAACTGTAATTTCGGATATTTTATACGCACCGTATGTATTACCGAGAAGCGAATCTCGACGTTTCGTTGGATACTTATCCAACGTCATCAGGAGGACGACCTTTACCCTCGGAGGTGGAGGTCAGACTGATTAGGTGCTGCTTTCTAGGGCGCAAATTGTATGCACTTTGCTGTGGAGTGTTCTCTTCTCCTACAATAGAGGTCGCCAGTGTGCACTGATTCAACCCTTGAGAGAAGTCGCAGTAAAATCCGCCGACGTAACTAGTACATATTGCACACTGGCGACCTCTATTGTAGAAGAACAGAACACTCCACAACAAAGTGCATACAATTTACGCCCTAGAAAGCAGCACCTTTAATCAGTTCGACCTCCACCTCCGCGGGTAAAGGTCGTCCTCCTGATGATAAGTATCCAATGAAACATCGAGATTCGCTTCTCGGTAATACATACGGTGCGTATAAAATATCCGAAATTACAGTTAAATATGTCTAACGACCGTAATAACAACCTTAACTCTTTAGATGAATAATTTAAAAACATATATGTAATTCGCACTAATTTATGAATCGCTAGAAAATTCCACTCGTTTCTGGTAGTGCTTTGCAGGCCGTTGTCTATTGCACGGATTCTCATTACTTTTCACTTGTTTCTATGACTTTAAATGGTGTCTAAACCTAAACACAACTTAACTGACGGCGCAACCACGATGCAATTTGCAAGGAATTGATTTATCTTCTAATTGACCGAGTTTTCGACCGGCTTCCAGATCTTTCCCAAACATAAGAATCTTATGAGAAAATCTATCTACAAACAAATTTTGAACGCCGGAATACGATTACGGAACTTTTCCTTTTCGGGAAACACTGATATCAATTTCGCCACAGTAACCTTCCATGGTTTTGATAAATTTGAGGCTTATAATTGTAGATAAAAGCATCAGTACATGGAATATCAGGGGACTCTTCCAATCTTTAAAGCTATATATTATAACATTAGAATTGAATTAGCGGGGGCCTAAAGATTAAAATTATAATATCTAGTTAACTAAGAATATAACTTAATGGAAAATTCCGAATTTGTAATACTACTCGCACTGGATTTCTGCGCGTATATTTATTTTATATGTTGGCCGGCATCCTAATAAAATGGAAGAACAAGGAGGGAATCTTATAATCGATATTTCCGCCGCTTCCCAATGTCTAAACGAGCTGAAATTTGGCACACAGACGTATTCTCTCGTTAATCCATTATAATTAAGTATTAAAAGTTATATGGGACATTATTTAATAAGATCTCTTCCCTCCGTAATACGGAAAAGTGCGTCAGAAACAGTGTTTAAAAAGAAAAGACTTAAAACGCACCTTTTTGTAAAATCCTTTCTATTAAATTAAATACTAGTATAGACTAAACAATGTTAGTTTAAAGCGCCCTTCAGGTGATTTTTTTTACGAAAATGGCACTATAGAAATTATCAATTTTTATTATTATTATTTTATGGCGCTAGTTTCCTACCGAAGACATTTTGTACTATTAAGACTAAAAAGTGATAAATTATATTACTTGAGAAAAAAATATTTGAAAAAAATACATTTATTTTTAAATGTATAAAAAAGGACAGAAATTTTTTGCTTCATTCTTCAGATAAAAGCGCGGGCGCTTTCTCTCCATCAACAACAGAATTCTGTAATAATCTATATTAATATCGTAAGCGCCCGCCTTTTTTTGGAGAGTGAAATAAATATTTTTTTTTTTCGGAAAATTTTTTGTTTTATTTTTTAGTACATTTTAAAATAAGCGTGGTTTCTTAAAAAAGTATTTTTTTCATTTAATTTATTTAAATATTCTTACATGATCACACTATATTCTACATTGATACACTTAATGTGTATATGAGTGTTTCTTATGTATTTCGTACCCGGTATTCTGTAAGCGTCTCATAAAAAATTAAAATGCCATCAACTTCTCAACTGTCAATAATTATTCCTCCAAAAATACAAAAAACTCTCGATGGCTACGAACCTAACAACGAAAGAAATGTCTGAATTATATACCTGATATTACTAAAATATAAATTATATTTAATATAAATAAAATATTATATAGATAAAATAATAATAATAAATTATATAGATAAAATAAAAATACTGAATATACCTAACAACGAAAGAATGTCTGATAAAGAAGCCTACATAATAACCTAGTTGACACAAATATGACGATTATATCAAGCTTTGATTATTCCGAGAGCAACAAACAAATATGGAATGAGAACACTAGAATATTTGGTGCCCCATGCTATTGAACGAACTGCAAGGCGCCTTTCCAGCATACCTGTCGACTCCAAAACCGGTGGTGGGATTCAGAAGGTGGTTGATGTCAAACGACATGGCTAATATATGAACAAATGTATGAATTGAAGTGTATCATGGTATTATTTGTGATGTTCAAAAATGAAATGTAATATATTATTAATTGTGAAAATCAATATACATATATAAAAAGAAACCCGTGTTTCCCTACCCGCCAAGTTTTCTCCACAACCGGCCACAACCAACCACCGATGGTTATGGTGGTGGATAGCCCTTGGTGTCACATCGAAAATATGCGAGTTTGGTGGGAGTGGGTGACGAAAATATGCTTTCTAGCACATTGTTTTGTTATGGGAAGGCCGCAAATGCTTCAGATTGTTTCAAAATAGGCGCGCCGACTGTGTCGGTGAGTCTAGAAGGTTCCGGAAAAACCTGCTCTAGAAAATTCTGGAAAGAGAAGGTTCTAGAAAATTCCCAAAAGTTCTATAAGGTTCTAAACTGAGTGGCGGAATGTGTCGGTGTGTCTAGAAGGTTCCTGTACATTCGATAAATTTTTTGAAAGTTCTGGAAGGAGAATGTTCTAGAAAGTTCGCGAAAGTTCTATGACGATCCAAACAGTGTACTAAAAATCTACGCGTGCGAAGCCGCGCGGGCACAGCTAGTGCAAATGTAAAATGTAATAATATTGTAATATTAATTGTAAAAATGAATCCTGCAGACAACGTTTTATGATGTTCAAAAAAATTTTTTTGAAAAATAAATAGATAAAAAAATATAAGTTTACAGAGAACATTGGATATGGGTGCTATATAATAAGAATGACAAATAGATGAATGAGTAATTTTCCAAGCTAATTTAGTAATGCACGCATGTTCAATAAAATGAGCCTTCCACTCCATAGTTATTAGTACCTCAAAACGAATTACAGTACTGGGATGAGATAAGTGTATACTGCGAGTGTGTACAGGGCTTATCAACCTCCACTACCATTTTAAATGTAACAATGGTAATAAATAAGTCATACTTCAAAAAACAATCCAGGAACTATCAAATGTTAGCGGTAGAGTGGAATTAAAGACCAATGTAATGACAAACTAGGTACTTTGCTGACTCTGTATTCTTCTTTTTCCTTGCACTGTCCCAACTCGTTGTCTAGGTAGGCTGTTGGGGTCGGCTCTTCTCATTTTCAGCCTGTACTTCTTCGGTTCTGGGTATCGCTTTCAACCAGGCCACTTCTCTGTAGGATTTTGGAGAATTGAGTTATCCAGGAGCTCTAACGTTTTTCCATGAAGCTTTGGTTGATTTGACTATATGTTTTTTTATCCACCCGTGGTCGTCTTAATCGTTTCTTAAATTTAAAAATTCTTTTAAATTATTTTTTTAAAATTTAAATCTTGAAAATGGTCTCTGTACAAAACAGAGCTCCGAAAATTGTTTGTTGTTTTGTTGTGTTTATGTTGATTTGCCTCATTTTTTCTATTAAATTTTGTCCATACGTTTCCAGTTAGGATTTTAAAAATAAATATCTTAGTAATATATTATACTGATTAAGATAAATTATAAATGTCTCACAGAGACGAAGCTATTTTACACATGGGAAAGCATGTATGGAAGTCTTAAGTCCACAGGGCTTACGACCTTTTTTGGCTGGCTTAAGTAATCACATTACACAATACAATGTTCACGATTCCACCCAAGACTAACCACACTCATCTATCAAATTTTGAATGTTACATTATTTATGCACCTTATTTTACAAATTTGGAACAATTACGCTGTCGCAATCTATGGTTTGAAAATTCATAATTACCATGAGATAGCATATAGATATCACCGCTAGTAAATGACTTTTACATTTTATTTTTTGACTAGAGTATCAAGTAATATGCTTTTAATGTACCTATACAATATATGAGGGGTATAAAGGGAAGAACAGCAATATTAAAAAAAAATTGAATGCAGTCATCGAGGATTACTAATACAGAATGGACTGAATTCGAGCTTTTATAGAAAATATAGCTTATACATTTTTTAAAACACGATTTTGATTCTAGAATTAGGTACATTCTAAATTAGTAATCCTCGGAGACCGCATTTAAAACATTTTTTATTTTTTTGGGTAATGCTGCCTTTGCTTTTATACCCGTCGTATATGATATTTGTATGGATGGTTTGGTATTGATATTAATATGGATGTTTCCGCAATAATATTTAACAATATTTAACCACAACCTTATTTCTTAAAAATATTTTTTAAAAATGTAACAACATAGGACAAAAATTGAAAAATAACGTAATTTGTATTAAAAGATCAAAGTTCGATAGCCCAAAAAGGTGTTGGCATTTAAGATTTCTCACATATTAAAGATGCTAATAGGCAATTGCTACTGAATCAATCATGTTGAAAGTGCTCGAAGATATTTTAGAAAGTTTTGAAATTGATAAGCAGGTGGACAATGTTTTTGAAATGTGACCACAGATAATTTTTTTTTACTGAATATTGAATACAGCAATAAATAACGTTATATATTTTCTTTCTAAAATATACACCAATAAATATCGTTTTCGCGTTATTGGCGTTATTGGTTACATTTGAAACGATGACTAATTTACTGATTGTATTTGTGGTGATCAATTTAGCGAACTCGCAAATACAGAAAAATCAAATCCACGAAAAAATATTTGCCTCCTACCGAGATTCAAACCACGGATCTCCTCATATCCGGGGTATTCTGTATGTCTTTCTAATTGATTAATTAATTTGGTTTTAAATTTCACAGAACTTTATTCTGAAAAAATTGCTTGAAACTTGAATATAATATATGTATGTTGTATCAAATATGTCCTAAAATAAAAATGAATTAAACGGCGAATTCTGGCGTCCATTTAGCGGCAGGATTGCAAAGTAATTTGTGCCTACCGTATCAGAAAAAGTGGATTGCTCTAAAAATGAATAATAAATGTTAATCAACTAATAAATTAGACTTACAGATAAGGTCGATATTCACGGAAATATACAAGGCTTTTATAGCTCAATTGGATAACGCGCCTGCCCCGGATAGGAGGAGATCCGTGGTTCGAATCCCGGTAGCAGCCAAATATTTTTTCGTGGATTTGATTTTTCTGTTTGTCTTTCTAATTGGTTAATTAATTTGGTTTTTTATGTTTTTTCCAATTTATTTTATCTCAAGTTTTCGTTTTTATGTTACAGAAGTTATTATCGTCAACATGTACAACATCGATATAATTTTAATTATAATATAATTAATATCTTTCTATATACCATAACCTTTTATATTTAATATATCACTTGTATTATTATTGAATAATATTATATGTGTAGGTACTTATATGAAAAGAGTGGGACCGCACCAACTTCCCCACATATTGGAATAAAGGCATAAATAAATAAAAAATTGAAATTATCAGCTAAAAAATAATATAAACATAAGAAATAGTCTGGAAGAGGTATTTATTTTTAAAATTATTCTTAAAGAAATTAGAGTTAAAATTGTCTTTCAGTTCATTAAAAAATTACAACACACTGTACATCACTGCGTGAGTTTGGACGTTAATATCGTTATTTAATTTGATCAAATTCACGTTATTAAACAAAGCCTAAATCTCATCCCAACCAAAGTTCTAAAGTAACTGGTTATGTCTATACCTATAAAACTCAATGTCTGTCTGTCTGTCTGTTCTCTATACAAATCCACAACGTTTGTCCGATTCGATTCAAATTTTGCAAGCTTATGCTTTAGGACCCGGCGGGTAACATAGGCAACATTTTCCCCCTATTCTCATACCCCTTCCCCTCCCCCTGATATATTTTCGATACAAATCTGTACCGTTTGACCGATCGGACACAAAATTTGGAAACTAATCTTTAGGACTTGGCGGATAACATAGGTAACAATTCCCCCCTATTATCAAACCCCTTCCCCTCCCCTGGCATATTTGGACTCAAAATTTGGAAACTTATTCTTATGGACACGGTGGGTAATATATGCGACATTTCCCCCTATTCTTTTAACCCTTCCCCCCTGATATATTTTCGATGTAAATCTGTACCGTTTGACCGATCGGACACAAAATTTGGAAACTAATCTTTAGGACTTGGCGGATAACATAGGTAACAATTCCCCCCTATTATCAAACCCCTTCCCCTCCCCTGGCATATTTGGACTCAAAATTTGGAAACTTATTCTTAAGGACTCGGCGGGTAACATATGCGACATTTCCCTCCTATTCTTTTAACTCTTCCACGCCCCTGATATATTTTTAATGCAAATGTATATCGTTCGAATCGAACCATTGTTTACCCTCACAAATTTATCTTAAACTTAATTTTTAACCCGTGCAACGCCGGGTATTAACAGCTAGTAGGAAATAAAAGTCTAAATAACATATTTGTTTACAACAAAAGAACGTTCGAAACAAATTCTCCATAAAGTGACTCATCGACTGTGAACATGCAAGGCGTTCTGCATCCCTAATGATATGATTTATGGCCGGAGTCGTCAGTTTGTAAGGGCCCAGCTATAACTCTGTATCTCAACGTGTCTCATTCCTTTTACACGGATCATTAAAGTTGCAGTCACAGTTTTAAAGCTATTAGGTACTATTCCCGCTAATTACTTGTCTCGCAGAATACTGCAGACAATATTTAATGTATTATATATAATTGGATACAGAAGTCTATTACTGGCATTTTACATTATTATAACGTGTAGATTGCTTTATTGAAACATTTTTACGAGGTATTTTGTATAATTAGTTATTGGTTTACGGAAATAAATCTTTCTTTTTGTTCAATAATACTGCTCACGTTACATAATACTCAATGAACACTAAAGGCTATCACACAGGGCGCTTTGTAACGTGAATAATGTAATCTTTGATATAAAACAATACACAAGAAAGAAATGATAAAAAAAATATATAAAATAAAAGAGTGGCTTGTTGTTCTTATGGTTAGCACTCTCGCCTCGTGATCCAAAGGTCGCGGGTTCGAACCTCACTCCAGACTAGCCACTCCAGTTAGTCCTATTTTCATAGCACAAGCGTTTTTTTAATTCTCTATTTTTATAAAAAAAAAAAGGTTTCACACTCGTGTGTCGAACGTCGAGCTATATTAGACGGCCGTAGGTGTATCATGAAGAATTTTCATACAAAATGGTGTCACGGAATATGCGTAAACATGATCCAACTATATGTGCACAGTTGCATTTCTCACTCGAAGTAGCATTATTAAATTAAAATGAGTACAATGGCGTCATGTTGAGCGATCATATAACAGCATGTTTCGTTTGCAGAATGAATTACTTTCCCTCCTGATAAAGCGCGTCTCGTTTTACGATCATATCCCAAACCAAACGACGGTCTGCAGCGGTCTACATAATCTTTATCGCCGAGTGAGCGGTCCCGCAGTCGGACTTCGGCCGGAAGAAACCCGCTCTGTCTCCTTTATTCTCGTTATCAGTTTAAAAACAGAATTTTATTAAACACAGTCGTTCAAACATGCACATGCTTACTATAAAAACATTTTGCAATATTTGGTCACGCCGAGATCTCTTCTACACTCGCATGATGTTTTTATATCTCATACAACTTGTTGATTTACAAAATTACTGTACTCTATACTATTTATAATTTCTTTACCATAGAAAGTAACATGTTATTATTCTAATTTTTATAAAATATTTTTATTTTTTACTTTAATGGACTATCAAACAGGGTCATAACGACCTTGGAATCTGTATTTTAAAACATAAATACTTAAATCATTTCCTTTCAGCAAAGCCGAATATTCAAATTGAACCGCGTCAGATAAATTAATTTAATATTTATACGTACTAAGCGATCAAAAATATTAATATAGCTAAAATATAATAAGAAAAAAAACTAACCCATAAAAACCATGCTTTTATTACACTCCCTTTCTCATTGAATCAGATTTCGTGCCTACTTCACGCGTCGGGGTCATTACTCATTTGTATTGATTCCAATTTGAAAAAAAAACATTAAAATTTCGAAAATTCCAATTCAATTCAATTATACTATGATTATTAATTTTTTTTAAACTAAAATTTGTTAGATCATTTTTATCGTCGCCACGAGTCTGCCTACAAAGATTCAGCTCGATTGGATCACGGGAAAAGGGTTAAAAATCGATCCAAAGTTTTTTCCGGCAGACAAGAAATTTCAGACGCTACGAGTTAAAAGAAAGGGAGTAAATATAGTCAGGATTTGGCCATGTATGGTGAAATGAGTGTGGCGTGCTTCCGCCGGAACGGTACATTACGTAAAGGACTGATGGGTGTTCGCGTTAAGAAAAAAAATGTCGAAGTAAGAACAACTGTACTAAGGGTTACAAATCAGGATTATTCAATAGGGATCCTAGTTTCTATCTACACAGGAAATATGATGCCATTAATAAAATTTGTGAAAGCGTATAAATTAATACAATGAATTATGTATATAAAGTTTTAATGAAGATATGCAAATGACAGAAAAGTGCAGCCTTGGGCAATAATACATTTATTTTTACAAATAATCAATTAATTTACAAATATATTGGTACACCACATTAAGATAGTGGTCATTCTTTGATGATGATGATGTGTCGAAATTCGAGGAAAATTGTAAGATGAGAGTCGCAACATCCACAAGTGTAACACAATAAGACAAGAGCTGTGGGCTGGCTATGACGTCACTGTATATCAAGTGGCGTAACTAATAATAACTGACCCCGAATGCAGAATGGAAGGGCTCTGTGAAGTTTATATATATATATGTTATTTATATTTTTCATTTATTTATGGAAGCGAGTCCCGTAATATTTATTAAGAAATAAATAAATGAAATTAAGAGAAACACACAAATATCAAATAATAAAACTGAAAAATTAAATGCTGGAACCTGGAGTCGAACCACGGACCTTTGTCTTACGCGGACAACGTGATACCAATTTCACTATCCCAGCCACTTAATAAGTCGTCAATATTTGATAGTTATATGTTTCTCTTTGAATTATTAATTCACTTACTTATATTATTCCATTTTTATTAGGAGAGTAATCGATTGTTGCGAGAATATCAAACGAAGCTTTGACGTCTTCCCGCTAGTCGATTTCCGAATAATGGAAGTATTCTTTGCTAAACTGCAAATTAAGTATATATGTTATTTATATTTTTCATTTATTTATGGAAGCGAGTCCCATAATATTTATTAAGAAATAAATAAATGAAATTAAGACAAACACACAAATATCAAATAAATTTTTCAGTTTTATTATTTGATATTTGTGTGTTTCTCTTAATTTCATTTATTTATTTCTTAATATATATATATATATATATTGTACACTCTCCCATATAAAAAATAGCTTCGTCTCTGAGACATCTTTAATATAATCTTGATTAATGATGCTTACGGCAATTTTCGCTTTGCGGCGATTTATCACCAACTAACTGGTCTAGTCTAGAAGCTATCGTGGTATATTAGTGAAGTACTACAGAATTTATGGATAATTTTTACGGGCTTTCGTTACATAAGTGGGACATAGTGTAAAGTCTGAACTACCCGTATATTCATGCAGATGTGGTATGTGGTGGGTCCCTCTTCTCTATGCTTATTTTATTATGAAGAAGAATTAATTTTTATGTTATTAAATCATAATCACGTGAATCATACTACACATGATAAAGAATTCATTGACTGTCTATTGCCAATATTGTTAATTTTGCGGAAGGATATTTTACGATACATTTCGTAATTTTTACATTTACATTTATTTAAATGACGCATCTGAATAATCATTAGCGACGCCAATCTAGCTCTTTGTAGCACGATATAATAAAAATCTTAAAACGTAAACATTGACAAATTTTGCATATGTTTAATGAACACATCTGGTTGAATCATGTTTTGGGTGTTCTCAAACATAGAGAAGTAGGTAGGTACTCACGTTCAGAAAAATACGTGTGCGGTCGGGGGACCCTCGTCAGGAACGCCCTTTCTTCAATTCCTAATGTAGCTTGATATGGAGATTTTCTAGATTCATTATATTTTTATATTTTCGTTACGTAAGGAAACGTTACGTTGAAGTTGTTTTCCGATTTTTTTTTCTTTTTCTATACTCTTTTTGACGCTGAGCGTGTGATTTCACTTTATTCTCTATGTAATGTATGTAAAAAGTTAATAATTAACATTCGAATCATATTAAATATATATAAACAGTTAAAAAAATACTTGGTATCAAAATACACAATTTAACAAACTTACTTTTTTATGTTTGTATTACATATACTCGTTGCACTTTCCATTTATTGGATCTACATTGCAAAATTGCAATAATGAGGCAATGTAACTCTTTATGTATAATTTAAAACAGAAACAAATAAGTTTTAACAAAATTTCCACGTATTGAGGTTATACAACCTGTGGCGCACGATGCTCGTCTACTCGAATCTTGATACTCGCACGCATACACACACACAGACACCCGTGTATAATAGAAAGAGAGAGATAGAAAGTCGCATGGAGGGGGCATAACGCTTTTTCTTTACGTGACCATTTCTATCATTTAACTCCTATCTAAAACCGCGTTAAGGAACTTGTTCCAAAAAGTATAGTTTGTACCTCCGTAGAACAAACTATAGTGCACGTCTGCATTCATTGCATTTAGCGATTTTATCGATTCGATTTCAGGAGGCGAATCTGTAAGACACCATTAGTTGTGTCAAATAATATATTATATACAGATTTCATAGATGTGTGCTTGGTCTTGGCTGGAATCGATGGAAGTGATCTGTTCAAACAAATTTGATTTTAAAACATCTTCTTTTAATGACATACATATTTCGTACTGGAATTTTTATTTTTTTAACGTATTTTTAATGACAAAAATAACTTTTTAACAGTGGTTCAAGACTCAAATAGAAAATACTATAAATTATTTAAAATTATCTCTTTAACATAATCAAAATCAACAAAAAACGTAAAAAATCATAACTTTATTAATTAATATTGAACATTTATTAATTCCTTAATTATTTTAGTACAGTTTTATTACCATAATGCTAGATTTAAACCCGTAAGAAAACATATTCTGCGTACATATAAATATTCAACAACCAATGATGATTTCTAAATCACTTAAAATTATTTTTTTGCCACGACCTGTCGATTAATGCTTATATTTTCTTAATTATTGTAAATAATATTCACTTTATTACTTTTATATAAGAACAAAGTTATCGTCCTAAAAATATAGTCTAGCGTAAACATTTTGATATTAATGAATAATAAAAACCCACATTTTCGAAAAAACTTAGAAATGTGCATTTGCTGTGAAAGTTCTGTCTTAATGCAGGTCGTAATTCTGTAAACGCCCAATAAAGATTTCCATACAAACTTTCCTATGTACATAGCTTCTTCTCTGTGAGATATCTATCTTAATTATCTTATTTATTTTCAATAATTATCTTAATCTTAATTAATGATTATCCCTCTGCGAAAAAATTGTTTTTAGAACTTACTAAATAAATATTGTAATAATGTTTATGCTTTCTGACTATTCCATGTCTATGGAAAATCATAGAGTATTGAAGATAGAGTCAGAAGGACAGAGACAGAGACGGAAACAGGTGGCAGTGCACAAAGACGTTTGGACGTGAATAAGTGGTCAAAGGTCAACTCCAATCAGGTTCGGGAATACAAAGTTTAAAGCGTTTGATAAAATTATAGTGGAATAAAATGCTAAATATTCCATAACAGGTTATGCAAAAATGTTTTTCAAAAACATTATATATTTTTTACTTGTAGTTGGCCGTGAGATCTAAAAAAGGATATATAAAATACCATCATGTTTATATATTGCATCAACATATCAAAGTATAATCTTTTTTATAATTATGTATTTTAAAACCTAAAATTAAGTTATCTTGTCAATACACTCGTAGATATTTAAATCGGATTTTGTTATAGATTAGTTCACGAAATCAATACAAACTACACACTGATATAAATACTGCGTCTCGTGATGCACTTTTGGGAAAATTTCAATGCATTTGCATCGATCGTGATCAGAATACTGCAAAACTACTCATAGTTATGATTTCAATTAAACCTAAAAAAAACATTTTAAATAACTTGGCTAAAGTAGTAAACAAGCGTGATCAGCCAACTTGTTAAAAAAAATCGCAAATGCATACATGTGCGGTATAAAACCAAAGCAGTAATATCCAAAAAAAAAAAATTAAACCGAGTATTAATAAATTTTGATTATCTATACTTCGATTTTTAAATTTAATTTTTTTAGTATACATTTATTATCCTGACGAAGGGGCCCATGGGCTCTGAAACATGTCGAATTTTTTTCAACAAAATAGTGGTGTAAACAAAGTTTATTTCTATAAAATATAATTAATTTATAATTTATAATGTACTGGGTTTGAGATTTTATAGGAAACATAGCCTATAAATTTATAGGAAACACGATTTTAGAAGGGAATGCTTCATAAAATCTAGAATTTTGTTAAATTAAATTTTAAATTAGTGTGTTATCCTCGGTGACTTTATATTTTATATTTATATTTTTTTTGGATATTACTGCCTTTGCTTTTATGCTCTTCATGGAAAAAGGGTATGCAATTACCGTACCCTCGAGTCAAGAAAACCGGAAGGTCTAGTGATATTGGGGGTCGAAATCGTAAAAAAAAACACGATTAACTCTCCGAACTTGCGAGGAAATTATGGCCTATCCGTACCAAATAACGGCTTCCGTAATCGAGATCTCGCATTGTTCCATGTTCCAAAATACGGATTGGATGAAATGAATAGGCACACTATAACGCGTAGTGAACGATATAACATTTAAACGAACTGTGCTATCAGTCGATGTATTTAAAATGACGGCATTAAAAACATTAGACAGAAAATCGCTTCCACCTCACCTCATAGATTGCACGGTGAATTGAGTAATCTGTCGTGCAATTACTAAAACACGGGAAATATTCTGTCATGAAAGATTGTGTTTTTTTTTGTATTGGAAAAAAATAGATGGAAATATTAACATGAGTATTTGTACGATAATCTTGATTTATCAGAATTTCGAATCATTTAATGGAAAGTGATCAAACTTTTGATGAAAATTTAGGTTTATATCTATTTTGTACGTGAATAACTTTTGGTCTTAAATTGAATAATTTGGAATCGTCAGAAATTAGTAAAGCATAGGAAAATATTCAAAATATTATAAATAAATGCAATATAGTATATAGAATAGTAAATAAATAGTAGCTTGTTGGTCTTGTGGTTAGAACTTTCGCCTCGTGATCTAAAGGTTGCGAGCTCGAACCTCACTCCAGACCAGCAAGTTAGTCCTATTTTCATAGCACAGGCGCTTAGCTTAGTTTGAAAATAGTAAGAATATTGATGTGACACGTATTCCGTGTTCGCATCTCTATTTTAAAAATAAAATTAACTCAAATGGTCCTATCCTAAAAATGTTTCCCACAATTTGATCTCTTTAATGTAATTTTTCCATATTTTTTAGTATACAATTTTTTTTAAAATATTTATAATTAGGTAGGTACTATTATAATTTGAAAAAAAAAATGTTAACAAAAGATGTAAAAAACGCTAATTAGATTAGTACTCACGTACGTACTGACTAAGAGGAGCATTGGACGACTTTGAAAAATTTTGAGGCCTTATCATTGAAACTGTTGGTAATGGGCTTGGGCGAAGGCGTTACAAAAATGGGCTCTATTTTTGGTTAACGAGCCGAGTGTCACTAAATTCATAAAATTGGGAAGAACTTAGTGGTTGGGTGGGGAAAATGACTGAATAAAAAACACTGACGTCCCTGCTGAGAATACATGACCGATTTGGAGAAGGAGCCTAGCAAGGCAAAACTGTAAATAGTGATTATGTATCCAAAGACATATCTGCCGGGAGATCCAGTGCTGGGGAGAGCTGGCGCAAGACCGGGATCAGCGGAGGAAGACTGTTGACGAGGCCAAGACCCGTAAGGAGTTGTTAACGGTGATGATGAAAATCAAAAGATAAAAACTTGTGATAAGGATAGTTTTTTATCAACTTAGTAAAGAAACTCAAGCGGAAAAAACAAATTGAATTAAAATGACTAACGATTAACATTAAATATTAAATATTGCTTTGCAGCCACGATTACACATGATTTTTTTAATATTATTGTTTTTTCAATGTTCGAGAGAGTATAAATATTTTACAGAAGAAATAAATTTTCTCTTAAAAATGATTTGCGTTTATTATATATATATCGTTATTTAATAATTAGGTATATTTAATTATTTTTTACTATCAGAATTTGCAATATATATGAAATGAACTGTAATATATATATAAGCAATATAAAAAAATAATTGAATTGCAGTCATCGAGGATTACTACTTTATAACTTTATACTTATACTTTATAAAGTATTGCATTCGAGACTTTATAGGAAACATAGTCTATAAATTAATAGGAAACATGTTTTTTATGGCATAGATACATAAAATATAGAATTTAGTACATTTTAATTTAGTAATTTTCGGTGACTGTATTCAAAATAGTTTTTAAAATTTTTGGACATATTGCTGCCTTTGCTTTTATTACCCATACCTTTATTATATAAAATTAAAAAAAATCCAAAAAAAGTAATATTTTTTTTACTATTTATTTGCCGGATTGGACCTTGGACCTCAAAAACAACCAAGCACAGTGGGATAAATAACATATTATTATAATTATTATAATAATAATATAAAATAACTTTATACGTAACCACTTGAGTTTTTTTGTTTACACTAATTGCGGAACAACACAAACCATTTTTAACAATCCTCATGAGACACTTGACACTACGGTGTATTTGTTGTACCGATGTGTACTAAGAGAGAAATATTGTTATTTTTTGAAATTGAGTCCCGAGATAGTCACTGAAACCACAGACAAAATTAAATGTTTGTATCTATGTTTTTGCTGCCCAGACAAAGGACCAAACGTCGTCGTTCCGAAACCGGTTGGCTTTAAATCATAAAACTCGAGGCGATACACAAAAACGCAGCAGGTATTTTATATTAAAATGTCCAACAAGGTTTTGCTTCATATATTAAAAATAAATTATTATTACGCAATATTATTACTATTAAGGTTTCTGACACTACCATAGTTCAAAATATGTTGAAATCGATTTTTTTTGGTCACCTACACGGGTATGCCGCACTTGAACACTTTAGAATACCTAAATATGAATTAATATGAAATACTACTTTTAATTAAAGTTTTTTTTAAATGAGGAACACTGCACATACCGCGTAACACCGATATACATAAGTAAAACGTTAGATTTTGATTAAAAAGTAGATATACCCGCACAATTATATTAGATTTTTTATACACTAAACTTATGTTAGTATCGAATAAATAAAAGAATTGCTACTTAAAAAAATATATTTACAAATAATGCGGAGTCATATTAGACAGTTCAGTAAATATTTTGTGATTTTCTCAATGAATGCACTAAAATATTATTCATACATTAACCGTTTCATACATTATATCTGGTGTACATATTATATAATATAAATAAATTTATATACAAACGAAATTACTCCAATTAATAATGTAACACAATCAACAATGTAATGTTTATGAGACCGGCGCCGGCGTTTGGCTGACACTTGTCATGTTCATAACAAGATAAAATGTGAAATATACACATGCAGATTTGCAAAAAAAACAATTATATAAAAATTATAATTAAAAGTTGAACACGGGCTTACCCTTTTGTAGCTGTGGCTGGCAAGGGTTTAATATTCTTATTACGTATTTGATTAACAAAGCGAACGAACGCGGCGCGCCGAGCGACCGTCGGCGGAAACTGTAGTCGAAAATGAATCTGCCGCCGCAGGAAAGTTCTATGCTGCGGAGAAAAAAACCAACTAGTCGTTAAAACAGGCCGCCGCGCACACTCTCTGCGCAGTGCTTGACAACTTTCTATTTCCGCAAAAATGTATGTAACTCGCTTTAAAGTTGGAGCAAAAAATGTGTTGAAAAAGTTCAAACGGAATAAATTTACGAGTAGGTAATAGCAGTCCATAGAAATTATTAACTTTGTTACGCAGAACTTTCGTTTTCCTAAATCTTCAGTAATTCATCAACATTCATTTCTTCCCCTTCAAAGTAGTCCCATTACATACAATACACTATTTCCAGCGCTATTTCCAATCTTCAAAGCTGGATCCCTTTTTTTCGGTAGGTACGGCGCTTGGCTCCTTCAGTGATTATATTGATATTTTTACCTTCTCAATATTGACAAAACGTAGTCTTTTCATGTTTTTTTTTCATCTTTGGGAATAGGAAAAGTCAAGGACGGCCGTGTCCTGCGAATATACAGAGGCTAAGGCATCATAACGGTGTTATTTTTGGCCACAAAATTTGAAATCTCTGTTCCTTTTTTTCCATAAGTACAAAATCGCCGAGCAAACTACACTACTACGTGAACCTTTTTGATAGCCAACCGGTATTTTAAATAAGAAAAAATTAATTAGACCTCATATATTTGGATCAAACAAAATATGTTATTCTTCATATATTTTTTTCGTCGAACCTTTTTATATTTTATTTTATTTTAATTAAAGACACATTGTATATACAGAGATGTTGATAATAATACATCTATTACATCCACAAGCTAAAAATTGTTATGTCAACTCTCCAATTACTCTGTTTGCAGAATGCACTTAAAACATTAGAAAAATTGAAATAATAGAAAAGAAAGACAGTAAAAGAGGCGTTACCAGTGACGATAAATATTTTTGTACCGGTGTCTTCATTGATTTAATCCACTTCGTATTTAAAAATAATATTCATAATTAATTAATTACTAATAAATGGAGATAATTTTATAGGTTATCTGTAAGCATAAATCAACCATTGTTTCCATGAGAGCCTACCTTGTCACGGCCCAGCCCTCTGACCTTGACCGTCAGCGAGGTACAGGTTATTCTCGAGAGCTCTGTATGCACGGGAGAGTATATAGAAACTCTTAGACCTCAGCTCCATGGCCGCACACATGTGTGGATGCCATAAATTAAAATTACGATATTGAAATGAAATTCGAGTTAAATTTAAAACGCAGTCTTTCGGTGGTTGCTTAAAAAATGTTGAAAACATCTGCGATCAGCAAGACTCTAATTTTATATTTCTTATTTTATTATCCGGTTTTGTCCGTGATTTGGATTCTTGCATTTAATAATGTCGTATTCCTGTTTATTTCACTGAAAAACTCTGAATAAAATTGATACTTGCACGACAGGATAACGCCAAAACAACAATAAATATTCATTCAAATAAATATTTTCCATGTAGGTAGGCACTCTTTATAATTTTGCTATGACAGTGAAACAATTTGTTTTGTTTCTCAGAATTGATATTTAATATTTATCAATGTGTCTCAGTGTTGATATTAATTTTATATTTTAAAGCTTTATATTCCGTGATTTAAATTTTAATAAACATAATTCAAAATCGGAATTAATGGAGGGGAGATTTAAAGACCCTTTGCACAGACCCTTTAGAGTAACGATGTACGTAAAACTTATCTAAGATCAGTGAGACAGCTATATTTTCTCAGTTACAAAATTTGTAAATAATGATACATATGTATGATATGCACATTTAAATTAAGGGGTAGTGATGGGATGTCCGGGAGGATGGGCTATGTTTTGCGCAGGATCCTTAAGAGTAACGATGCAAAATTTAGTTCAGACCTAAACGAATGGTGTAGGATTCCATAGAGAAGAGACAGACATACATATATGCATTCTGTTTTACATTCACATATGTGATGCAGCTATTGTTCATGAACTTGGGCAATTCGGGATTCTTTAGTGTCTTGAAAGTCATCTCTTCTTGTTCTCTGTGGGATGAATATATTCATACATACTTATTTTACATAAACTGTGATAAAAAGGGAAACAATAGCAAGTTAACCTCGCTTTATTAATTGTAATTGGTGCAGATTGTATAAAATTACCCTAGAGAAGATAGATTTATAAAATGAGTCGTGCACTATTAACACTAGAGATTAACGAGTCTTCATGAATACGAGTACGTACATGAAACAGTTAATTAACTGCACTCAACTCTCTTTTTTTACACGATTTTCTTTACACGATTTTGAAATAACACGGTCTACAAAAAAGATCGAATACAATATTTTTGAATGAATTATTTGTTATCTCAAAATTAATTTATAATTTTCAAAAAGGGCAAACACTTGATGGTGAGACATTATTATTAAATTTAAAAAAATAACCTATGCCTATACAGCCACCAAAATTTGATATTTCCAATACGCGCTAGTTATGAAAGTGATTAAACAATTTTTGGAAAGTCGACCATAAGAACCTAGGTGTCCATAAGAGTGTATTGTCAGGTAGCGTTGTATGTCATAAAAAAGCTTTTATTTTTTTTATTTGGATTTGAAGTTTGTTCGTGTTACCATTTCTTTTTCTTAAATAAAATATGTAAGAATAAATGTTGTAGAATTTAGTAAATAGGTATTCACTTTTACTTTTTTTGCACGTTTTTCTAGAACACCATACATGTACTTGTTTTTTCATTTTGCATTGTTTTTTAAAGTCGGCAACCACATTTCAATTTTTTGTATTTCTAGTATATTTTTTTACATGTTTTACAAAGTTTTCGTTGGAACGTATCTACTGCGTAAAAAAAAGAGTTGGGTATATACAAGTATTTTTATTAAGTGATATTTTTTATAAGACAAATTTATGTTTTGCAATTTTAAAAAAAAATCCAGTGATTGTATTCTCAAAACATATATATACATATACATATAAAAATATTGTTAAAAATATATACCGTCTATAATTTTCAGACGTATTCTAGTGTATGTGTTAAATAATTCGGAAGAATATCATATACACGTTAAAAAGAATATTACTTCACTTTAAAAAATATAGAGATATCATTACCAGCTGTGAAATCTATTTATACTATGTCATGGGAGGAACCACAGATATTTCTAGTATAGTGCTTTCAAATATTTAAAAAAAATATGGCGGCCCTCGTAGCCCAGCGGGTATGACACTGGCTCCTCACACCGAGGGTTCCGGGTTTGATTTTCCGTAGGATCACAATTAATATACACAATTTTCAAAAATTTGATAATGTACGAATGTTCTTAAGGTGGAATTGATGAGCATTGCATACCGTAAAGTGATCATAAGTCTTGGGCCATTTTATAAAGACTTCCCATATAAATAGCTTCTTCTCTGTGAGACTTTTATAATTTATCTTAATTGATGTATCAAGTTTTGTTTAGTTAAGGTGAGTAACAACCACAATAGAGCCTGAGTTTATGTAGGCACTTGCGGTTTGGTGCTGCTGCGAAGGGGCAATGTCTTCACTGAACATGGCGGATTACTTTGTACCTATAGACGTGGGTTTATTACGTTGTGGTTAGTGCAGCCCTGCTTCCACATTGCAATGTGTAGTGCCTACTGGTCTGTATCTAGTGTACCTACACTGCAATTCATATTGCACAATGCTTCGTTTGGTAATCAAAATTCCTTGTTAAATTACCCTCTTACCATCACTATTCACGATGTTGGACTTTGTTTAGTCCAAAGTGTATCGATCATTTCTCAGAAATTAGATCTTGGTAGAAGTTAAACCTTTACTCTTCATTCTCAAACATTCATTTCTCTTGGATATTTCTGTCTCTTTTAGCAACATACCCGTATTATTTCCTTTGTAAAAAGTTGATATTCAAATATTCAGCCATCGATAATCCGGATCTTTCAGATTTCCGGCATGGATTTCGGAATGCATTTATCGCGCTAGCGCGTCACATACAGTATCATGTACCATCAAAACATAAACGAAACCTAGTTTTCTGTAGGTTTCGTTTATGTTTTGATGGTATATGATACTGTACTCTAGAATCAGCTGTTAGGTCTTGCTTGCACGTTTAAAATGGCATTCCAGCTCATTCCTTCTCATTTTACCATTTATTTTCTGCTATAAAGCCCCATTATGGATAGTAGTTTATATAACATATTAAAAACGTAATTGTGGCTGTGTTCTGTGCATTTTCTTTTCTTTAAAATCACTTTCTTTTTTTCATCTTTAGTCACTTTTAGTTAAATATATAGGTGGCGGTACTCGGCCGATCCATGCCTCTCGACAGCGATCACCCTTTTTATTGCGTTAACATAAACAAACCTCGCGGAGGAAACGGAGTCATATTAGATGACGATGTGTAGCAGTCTCTACCCGTTCCCGGCCCCGCGCGGTTCTTATTTTAAAACCCTTCTGTCCGCATCCGTATTCGCCGTGCATTTCTCTTCGTTGTATAATTTTTGTACATATTCGTTATTTTTTCTTTCCTAATTTAAAAAACAATTAAACATTTTTTCTTGCTCCCGGAGCCTATCTCCGGTCGAGAAATAAACATTAACAACCATTTCACTCTTTCATTCCAACGACCTGTGAACCTTCCCTAAACATATAACCATAAAAAATCCGGCACTCCTCAGATCTGGAGGTTGCCGGAATTTTGAATTTCTTCTGTACTGGAGAGCGTTTCTTCAGTTTAGACGTTTAGAGTTCCTAAAGATATGTACAGTTGCCGGCAAACTTCATGAAATTCTTTGGCTAAGTGGGGGAATGCGCAGAAGACGAAATTTGGGTCTCGTTGGTAAAAAGGTAGATGCGCAAACGTCCCCCCGCTACGCGGCAGAATTTCAAGATGTTTGCCGGCTACTGTACATTCATTTCGCAGTCCAATGCATATGCAGTGCAAGCCGCCAATATCACATTTACAGGTGTAAAATTTGTGTCCTTTTTTCCCTTTCAGAGTCCATGCTTCATCCAGAGCTATGTGAGAAATACCAGGGAAAAACATTGACTAATCGGAATTTTAAATGTCTCGAGGTAAAGGGATTCTTTAAAATTTTGATCAGTTTCGAGTCAGTAAACTTGGCCTTACCAGTTATCCTTTGGAATAAAATCTCAAACACTGGCACTTGGTTCTTCACACAACAACTTATAGTACTGTGAACAGCTGTGGATCCTGTTATATAATGTTTGTAGAGATAACAGTTCTTTACATTTCTTTACATCTTAATTTGTTATCTTAATTTATGCTCCAATTCATTGTATGAGCAAAGCAACGGACGAGCATCTTGTAAATATTTTTGTTTTAAAAGGAAATTTCAATATGTTTATTGATAAAACTATTTAAAAATACCTCGAACTGCGGGTGACATGCTTTATAGTATCACGTTAATTTTTGCATAAAAATAACATAATGTGTATTACTTTCTGTCATTTAGCCAGTCACGTTCCGAGTATTGACCCACAGGCGCGCTGGTGAATCTAATTTCTGCAACTGCTATTCGAGGAAAACTATTCATATTAGAAAGTGCATCCAATGAGCACTGAAATATTCAAAACTATCTCTTATACATTACGTACACAAGCCTTCATCTAAATGTGCAAATTGATATATTGATCTACTTAACTTGGCGGCTCAAAAACTGCGGGTCGCGCAAAATAGTCATATTTGTGGTTTGTAGGTTTCTTTTATTTTCTGATGAATCTACACAAGTGTGGGTCGCGATAGTATCGTCCTAAAAATTTTCATCATCATCATCTTCATACCTTTGTACTAGTAGGGCCCATAACTCGTCAAGGTGCCCCTTCCGGTTTTCATACACTCCTTCTCAACATATATTGAAACTACAAATTATACTTATCATATTGTCACACTTTGCTAATATGATTAAAAATTAATCTTCAGTGAAATGTTTATAATTGGCATAATTGTCTATTTTTTTACGTCTTGTATGTTTTTTGCTTATTTAAAATTTTTATTATATATTTTGTAATTTATATTTTATTTCGATTTCTATTTTTGCTTTACCTTACATTACCGATAATTCAGTATTTATGTTCCTAATTATTTTATAAAATTTAAATTTATTATATATTTATTCATTTAAAAATTTATTCTAATGGTTTCTAATTATTTTATCAAATTTAAATTTATTATATATTTGTTCACTTAAAAAATTTATTGTAATGTACACTAAATTACATTTTTTAACTCTTTTTACTACGTAAATAGTCGACTACCTTCAAACAGGTAATCCCTAGTTAGGCAGTCGAAGTGTAATACAATACAAAAAATAAGATATTAATAAAAAACTATTATTATTATTCAATTTTTTTTAAATTAATTTGCGGTTAACTTATCATAGAATAAATAAATAAAATGCTTGGTACTCATTCCTCTTGCATTTTTAGCACCTGTCCAAGCCACCTAACTTTGATTTCTCTACATGTAGGAGTAGGGCTCCATGACTAGTGTGACTTTCGCTACCCCCCTTAGAAAACTCATTTGGATCCTTGCTCTCTGTAAAACAGTCAGTTTTGTCTTGACACTTAGTTTTGTCTTGATTTTATTACTATCGCACTGTATACAGAACGTAGAACGCCGGCCGCTTCTCCCATTCTTCTATTATTTCAATTTCCTGCCTCGCAACGCTACAAAATTAAACCCCAAAGTATTTGAATTTGTCAACATTCAGCTGCATCCCCTGTATACTGTATTTTGTACTATGTTTTTCCCATATTTTTAGTATGAAGGTACGTATATAGTTTTGAAATTTTTGTCACATATTCATATACAATAGTTTTTCTAGATATTTGTAGCATGCGTATACATGGTGTAACTAGCTCCACAATATGTTGAAGGTAAATTTATGTTTAAATTATAAGTCGAAAATGTTCAATTAAAAATTTATTATTAGTTATGGAGATAAATGACATCAAAGTTTTTTTTAAATATTTCTGACTTATTTTCTGTAAAACGTTGAACTATTATCGAAATTTATTATTATTTTTCATTTCAAGTCAAATAAAATGGTTTAAATGTTATAGTGTGGTTCTAATTTCTGTATCATTTTATTTAACATGTATTATTGCGAATGAATTGTTAATATTCTATATAAGTATGTAAAATATAGAATATTAAAAATTCATATAATATATATCTACGAAAGCACGTTCGTTTGATTTTTATTAATATAAATAGTGCTGTCACAAAGTTATTTTGTCGGTTTGAAGAAGTTGTAAAATAACGTGCTGTGCAGTATGCATAGAACAGGCGTTTTCATTAAAGTCATAATTTAATTGATCGATATTCTTAAGAGTAATTATTTTATTTTTCGGTTAAATAATCTGGTTGAAATTATCAATTTCTTACATTTTAAACTTACCGTATAATATATACTTACGTATAATACCCAGTCTAAAAGTGGAGCCCCCTTCCTAAATCTGGGATATCATTCAAACTCCGTACACCATCTGGCGATTTTTAGCCACAGTTTTCAGCATCACGGTTATCATATTCATTCAAAGTGAGATTGCGCGCTGATGAACCAAGAAAATAATCTAAAAATATAAAGATGGCGGTAGTGAACTAAGTAATTTCTAATGTTTTTAGTGTAAATATCTCCAATCTCCACTACCATTATTAAAATTTCATTTCAAAATTAGATTAGGTACTTCAAAACAAATCTCTATCGTGTTCAGATTAGCCGGTCAGGTGTAATGACGTAGGTAGGTACATTACTTTTTCCTGAAGCACTTGAGTTGAAGGTAAGTGTTCATCCCTTCAGAGTTAGGGTAGGGTGCCCCAAGAGCGCGCGGTTCCTAAGAGTACGCAGTATTCAAATTTCCCACAATTTTGGTCGATTGGCATTTATTTCGGTCGTGTTTCGAACGCCCGATGCCAATCTTTGTGTTGACGAAATTTAGAACTAAACAAATATGTTTTGATGAAAAAATGTAAGTTTTTTAAATCTAACACTTTTGATCAAATGTTTTTGTGTTTTGCAACGTGTGTGACGTATTGGTTTTAAAAAGAAACTAGAAATTTTTGTGGAATTTGTTGAAAATACTTTTTAATTTAAAAAAAACAATTTTGTATAAACTTAATATTCGATTGTCTTTCTTTAAATAAATAAGTCATGACCCGAGGTACGTATACAGTACGTATACTTTTATTTAAGTGTAAAAAAATCTTTTTACATCTGAATTCAATAATATAATAATATTAAAACATTAAAAATATATAAGATTATATACAGATCATGTTAGGTTTTTGAATTGTGCACATAACCTACGAAAAGTAGCGAAACTAGCTTCCTTACTTAAAAATTGCTGTCTTCACATTTGCTGGTAAACATTCATTGAATAATTCCTTTATAGTTTAAACTATTTTGCATTCTTGCCAGATTTCTTTGTGGATAAATCACACCGACTTCTCGTTTGCTGGTGAACATTCATTGAATAATTCCTTTATAGTTTAAACTATTTTGCATTCTTGCCAGATTTCTTTGTGGATAAATCACACCGACTTCTCGTTTGCTGGTGAACATTCATTGAATAATTCCTTTATAGTTTAAACTATTTTGCATTCTTGCCAGATTTCTTTGTGGATAAATCACACCGACTTCTCGTTTGCTGGTGAACATTCATTGAATAATTCCTTTATAGTTTAAACTATTTTGCATTCTTGCCAGATTTCTTTGTGGATAAATCACACCGACTTCTCGTTTGCTGGTGAACATTCATTGAATAATTCCTTTATAGTTTAAACTTTTTTGCATTCTTCCCAGATTTCTTTGTGGATAAATCACACCGACTTCTCGTTTGCTGGTGAACATTCATTGAATAATTCCTTTATAGTTTAAACTATTTTGCATTCTTCCCAGATTTCTTTGTGGATAAATCACACCGACTTCTCGTTTGCTGGTGAACATTCATTGAATAATTCCTTTATAGTTTAAACTATTTTGCATTCTTGCCAGATTTCTTTGTGGATAAATCACACCGACTTCTCGTTTGCTGGTGAACATTCATTGAATAATTCCTTTATAGTTTAAACTATTTTGCATTCTTGCCAGATTTCTTTGTGGATAAATCACACCGACTTCTCGTTTGCTGGTGAACATTCATTGAATAATTCCTTTATAGTTTAAACTATTTTGCATTCTTCCCAGATTTCTTTGTGGATAAATCACACCGACTTCTCGTTTGCTGGTGAACATTCATTGAATAATTCCTTTATAGTTTAAACTATTTTGCATTCTTGCCAGATTTCTTTGTGGATAAATCACACCGACTTCTCGTTTGCTGGTGAACATTCATTGAATAATTCCTTTATAGTTTAAACTTTTTTGCATTCTTCCCAGATTTCTTTGTGGATAAATCACACCGACTTCTCGTTTGCTGGTGAACATTCATTGAATAATTCCTTTATAGTTTAAACTATTTTGCATTCTTCCCAGATTTCTTTGTAGATAAATCACACCGACTTCTCGTTTGCTGGTGAACATTCATTGAATAATTCCTTTATAGTTTAAACTTTTTTGCATTCTTCCCAGATTTCTTTGTGGATAAATCACACCGACTTCTCGTTTGCTGGTGAACATTCATTGAATAATTCCTTTATAGTTTAAACTTTTTTGCATTCTTCCCAGATTTCTTTGTGGATAAATCACACCGACTTCTCGTTTGCTGGTGAACATTCATTGAATAATTCCTTTATAGTTTAAACTATTTTGCATTCTTCCCAGATTTCTTTGTAGATAAATCACACCGACTTCTCGTTTGCTGGTGAACATTCATTTGAATAATTCCTTTATAGTTAAACTTTTTTGCATTCTTCCCAGATTCTTTGGGATAAACACACCGACTTCTCGTTTGCTGGTAACATTCATGAATAATTCCTTATAGTTTAAACTATTTTTGCATTCTTCCCAGATTTCTTTGTAGATTAAATCCAACACCGACTTCTGTTTGCTGGTGAAACATTCATTGAATAATTCTTTATAGTTTAAAACTTTTTTGCCATTTTCCCAGATTTCTTTGTGGATAAAATCACACCCGACGTCTCGTTTGTGGGGAACAATATGAATAATTCATTTATAGTTTAAACTTTTTTGCATCTCCAGATTTCTTTGTGGATAAATCACACCGACTTCTCGTTTGCTGGTGAACATTCATTGAATAATTCCTTTATAGTTTAAACTTTTTGCATTCTTCCCAGATTTCTTTGTGGATAAATCACACCGACTTCTCGTTTGCTGGTGAACATTCATTGAATAATTCCTTTATAGTTTAAACTTTTTTGCATTCTTCCCAGATTTCTTTGTGGATAAATCACACCGACTTCTCGTTTGCTGGTGAACATTCATTGAATAATTCCTTTATAGTTTAAACTTTTTTGCATTCTTCCCAGATTTCTTTGTGGATAAATCACACCGACTTCTCGTTTGCTGGTGAACATTCATTGAATAATTCCTTTATAGTTTAAACTTTTTTGCATTCTTCCCAGATTTCTTTGTGGATAAATCACACCGACTTCTCGTTTGCTGGTGAACATTCATTGAATAATTCCTTTATAGTTTAAACTTTTTTGCATTCTTCCCAGATTTCTTTGTGGATAAATCACACCGACTTCTCGTTTGCTGGTGAACATTCATTGAATAATTCCTTTATAGTTTAAACTTTTTTGCATTCTTCCCAGATTTCTTTGTGGATAAATCACACCGACTTCTCGTTTGCTGGTGAACATTCATTGAATAATTCCTTTATAGTTTAAACTATTTTGCAATCTTGCCAGATTTGTTTGTGGATAATCCCACCGACTTCTCGTATTATAAGTGTGGGCCTCAAAATTGTTTCACATATTTATATTTATTTGATTATGCACTAATCGGTTTTTGATTTTGTATATCAAGTTCAGGACATTTTGCATAATTCGTTGCTTAACTTTTTCAACTCAACTCAAGCTATTTTAGATATGATAAATCTCGTATATACAGGGTTATTTGGAAAACATGAATAACCTCGCAGGACTATATTCCTGCCGTGATTATGAGTTCAAGCTATCATGACCTAATATCAATAGTTATGGAGTATGCGACATCAAAGTTTGGATTTTTTTTTCAATATTTCTGACTTATTTTTTGTAAACGTTGGACTATCATTAATGTTTTCCAAATAACGCTGTATACATTATAATATCTTAAAATTGGATTTTTCCTTCTCAGGTTCATTTCCATATACCCAAAATATACCGACTAGAAATTTATTATATAATCTTTTCTTTCTCCTTACTGCTTTCTCAATATAAATAAAAGATTTCAAGATAAATAAAAATAAAACTTAATTTAATCTGCTTTTAGTGCTTTGCTTAGTAAACCTGGTATGGAAATCACATTTTTATGTGCTCTTTTGTAATTTTATTAAAATATATGGCTGTTACAAATATAGGTACTACACGTGAATTTATTTACGATATTACATGATAACTTATAGCTGTGAATATTATATTGAAATATTTATTTTATTAGCTAACTTATTTTTGTTTTGAAATACAAAGGGAACCTTGAGTCTGTCGGGTTTCTGTAACTAGAGGTACACAAAAGACAACCTACATCTGGTAAGCTGCAAAGGTAATTGCGTCAAGTAAGATTGTAAATGCGTGGCCTTCCAGCCTTCCGGACATTCTTTACGTCGATTGTGGTATATATTGTAGTATAAAGTTTGTATAATATACAAAGATAATGACCAAATAGATACCACAGCTGAAGCGGCCTAGAGGCAGTCCAAGAAAAAGGTGGGCTGTAAAAATGGGAACATCCAGGAACTAGAGGATTGTGATAGATTGAGAGCCAGTGACCGCCAGACTTACGTTTACAGTATCAAACCTGAAACATTTTTCGTAGATGTACACTATAGTAGATAAGAAGGTTAGAATATTATGGCATTTGAGTTCGGGGTATTTTGGCGGATAACAGAATATACAGGTCCAAAAAATGGGTATGTTAAACGTAAAAATAACAAACCTGATTTAATATGTTTAACGGGACAGTAGGTACTTTACACTCATATTAATCATTTCTAGACTCTTTTCTAGACTCATATTCATCATTTCTAGACTCTTTCCGCCAGATGTTTTGAAGTTCTATAAATAATCATGTCATTTAAGTTATAGCAACAAACAAAACAAAGAGTAGCTTATTGGTGTAGTGGTCATGACGCTCGCTTAGTGATCTGGTGGTCGATGGTTCGAGCCCCATTCCAGGACACCAGCAAGTTAATCCTATGTTCATGCCACAGGCTTTTGGCTTAGTTTGAGAATAGTAAGAAAATTTTTGCGACAAGTATTCAGTGTTCGCATCTCTATTTTAAAAAATCTCAATTTTATATATTTTATTCGGGCCACTATTTAACAATATTACCCGATACTTTATATTCTAACGGTCTACTTACACATTTTTTGTACCTGTATTTCCTGTTATCTGTCCAAATCCCCCGAACGCAAATGTCGTAATATCCAAATATTCTTACCTACTACAGTGTACATCAACAGAAAATATTTCGGCTTTGATACTATAACGTAAATCTGTCGATCGCTGGCTATTCTATAACCGGGGACAGGAGTCAGCGAGGAGCACTTGTGAAGAAAGTCAAATCCTGCCCTGGAATTTAGCGAGGTGAAACAATAAGTTTGTAATATACAGGATGTAATAAATTTAGTCCATAATATTTTTCTGTATCGGGTTGAAAATTTTCAAGCAACATTGTCCTAAAATATAATTGTTTTGGAGATAAGCGACTTTGAAATTTACTTTGTTTCGTTATCTGTGCTTCCGTTTCATTATTTACTAAATTTCATAAAATAATATTGAGAACACGCAGCATTCGTAAGGTTGAGATCATGACTGCAGAACAATCTTCATAACATAAAAATTACTGTAGAAATTATATGAATTACAAAAATGAAAAATGTCCAAATGACACATCTACCAATCATTTGCATTTTAATAATTTTACTATAATTAAGTGTAATTTTGTGTAGTGATTTTGACATTTCGTACGAGATAGGTACTTGAAGGGTGCTACTTACTATTGACATATTTTATACTTGATTGAGGTCGCCGCCACCGTTCAGCTGCTGGTTTGTTTAATTTTCAATGCAATAGCTCAAACAGAATTTCATAAAAACACCCAAGTGTCACCGAAGAGCATTAATTTTTAAAAGGTGTTAAAATATTTGTGTACAGTGTGTATGTACAATATTTATTGTTGTAAATGAAAATATTGAATGGAACAATATCGACGGTAAAAAATTATATTACAGGTGATATATAGCTGATGGAATAATATTTTTTACACGTTTATTAATTAAAAACTCGTTACTTTAATTGTACTTGTTTATAAATGGTGACATCTGTGACGTTCTGTCCGGGTTAATATTAATCTATTCTTCTAGTTCTTCATCCACTTTGTACTAATCGTGTCAGGGGCCTATTTCTTGTCTGTAAGCCTATAGAAAGATAGGAGAATATGATGAAGACTAATGGAGAGACTCTGAGAAGAAAGATTGAACTACCAGTAATCGGCATAACCATGAAGAGAATGTTGTAATATAAATTTGTGAACGATCTTTCTACATACCTACCTAACGAAGTGTTTTACTTAAATTTTTATTTATTTAAATGTATCATTAGCGCAACGAAAAAATTGAACAAGTTAAATTTTTACGATTTTGAACTTTTATGACCCTGTCATTGAATTAGATGATATCTTCTAGTAGTAACAATTAACAAATCTACTTGATTCCCAAAATATACCGCAAAATGAAAATTTGCAAATTGATCAAGTCAATCTATAAACATCTGCTACATGAAAAATTGACCTCGTACAAAACACATTATTGTGGAGAGAGAACCTTCAAAATATATAAATGATTATCTGTTGTATAACAAAGATATAATTTATCGAGAGAAGAAAGCCAAAAACCTTTAGTGATTATTTCGAACTTTACAGGAGAGCAAAAGAAAGTTGTCATCTGATTTTTGATTTTGATGTTATTTTGAATTGTGCACATAACCTACGAAAAGTAGCGAAACTAGCTTCCTAACTTAAACTTGTTAAAAAGTTAACTAGGTACTTTATATTATTCATTTTCCATATATAACTTTTTAATATTTTGATTATCTATACTTTGATTTTTAAATTTTATTTTTGTTATCTTGACGAAGAAGCCATTGGCTTTGAAATATGTTGAATTTTTTCAATAATAAAAAAAGTGGTGCAAACAAAGTTTAATTCTATAAATTATAAGGAATAAGTCAAAAATACAACTGAACTTGAATTTGCAGGACCGTATAGTTGACATGTTTGGAAATGAATGGGTGGGTGAAAAAACATGGGGGAATGAAATGAAGGGGGGAATGATAAACGTGATTTGTCAATTTCTATGAGTAAAACAGAAAAAACATATATTTGTATATGAATCTATGGCGTGAAGTGTCAAAATGTATCATTTTTAAACTTGAAATAACTGCTTTTAAACCAGCAAGCGGGAAAATTTGACTTCATTTATGTAATCAGGACCCTTCATTACACCAGGAACAATTTTTCTTTCATCAAAATTCAAGTTCGGTTGTATTCTTGACTATAGCCAATTATAATTATAATGTCACCACAAAATAATTTTGCTGTATTTGAAGAAGAAGATTATTTTTATGTTCGGCAAGTACTTTTTTTAAAATTCATAATATACCTAAGCGCTATGACTGGATATTAAAAATACTTTTTTTGAGGTTTAGGACTCCACATCCGAAATAATGTATCTGAGATTTAACAATTTAAATCTGACACATCAGCTTAATAATGATAGTGATGTGTAACTCCACTTGAACTAAGAACAACAACAAAACGAAAAAAGAAAAATTAATAATTAATATTTTATTTTTTTATTGTTTGTTCACACAAAATATATTCAGAATATAATTTGGCGATTTACCATTTAGGCTAGGCCTGTTCTAGGTAAACCGCATCACATTTTAAAGCATTTTTTGCTTATATAGATATTTTGCTTTAGTTTATATAGAAGAAAAAAGTTGAAAGAAAAAATAATAATGCAAGAAAGACATTATAAAAGACAACATAACATAAAATCATAAATTAATATATGATAAAATGAAATAAAGTTACAATGTAAATTGATTTCAAACCAATTTGTTATAAAGACACCTTAAAAACTTTTCCTCATATTCTCTCATCCATTCATCTAATTTTTTTTTCGGTATTAACAGGAAGTGTCTTTGTCCAAATGAAGTCTTCATATGAGGCACATGTATTTTATGTTGTGAAGAGTTTCTTGTGATGTGTTGAAGTATCACTGCGATAAAAAATAATTACAGTTCTACCGTGAAGTTGTTGTATATTAGGAAAGCTAAGTGCTTCAAAAAGATTCTTTATTGAGTGTAAAAATGCTTTTCTTGATATAACTTTTATTATGGATTTCTGAGCTTTGAGCTTGAGGATCTAAAATATTTCTTGTGGCACTTCCCCAGCCAATTATTCCATATCCTAGTGTGGATTGGCACAAAGCGTAGTAAACCATTTTTAATGTCTCCTCATTCAGAAAATATAATTTAATTTTCTAACACGAGCAGATCTTTTATGTGTGGATCTCATCTTAGGTTGTGATCAATCCAAATGCCTAAATATAAGGTCCTTACATATGAAATTGGCGTTTTGCCGTACTGGCAAATTTGATCTCAAATATCTTCTCTTTGGTTAGGAATTCCAAATCCAAGTTTATACAGCTATTTACTCATGTATTTGTGTTTTGAAAATTATAATTCATTTGTTTTTTCCTCAATTGTTTTTTTCTTTGCGTCACTCAGTTTACAAAATGAAAACTTGAAATATCGCGTTATTTACGAGTACGAGTTCCACCGTGGCACCAGTGCTGCAGAAACGGCTCGAAGGATTAATGATGGGTATGGCGACGGTGCCGCAAAAGAAAACACAGTGCGTTTTTGGTTCCAACGTTTTCGTTCTGGAAATTTCGACCTGCAGAACAAGCCCCGTGGACGGCCGGAGACAAAAGTTGATACTGAAGAATTGAAGGCTATTGTGGAAGCGGATCCATCGCAAACCACATCCGAGTTAGCTGCAGGCTGCGGTGTTAGTGATAAAACTGTTTTAATCCACTTGAAGCAAATTGGTAAGGTGAAAAAGCTTGAAAGGTGGGTACCTCACGAATGAGTGAAGCAAATCAACAAACGCGCGTTGACTGCTGCGTTGCATTACTCAACCGGCACAATAATGAGGGATTTTAAATCGAATCATTACCTGTGATGAAAAGTGGATCCTGTACGATAATCGGAAGCGCTCATCGCAATGGCTGAACCCTGCCGAACCAGCCAAACCATGCCCCAAGCGAAAATTGACTCCAAAAAAGTTACTTGTGAGCGTTTTGGTGGACTAGTGCTGGTTGTCGTTCACTACAGCTTCTTAAATCTGGCCCAGACGATTACGGAGATGTCTATTGTCAGCAACTGCAAACATGATGGAAAAGCTAGCTGCTAAACAACCGAGGCTGGTTAATCGCTCTAGGCCACTGCTGCTTCATGATAACGCTAGACCACACACTGCACAACAGACGGCTACCAAATTAGAGGAGCTTCAATTGGAATGTCTAAGACATCCACCGTACTCTCCGGACCTTGCCCCAACAGATTACCATTTTTTTCGAAATTTGGATAACTTCTTGCAAAGGAAAAAATTCAACTCCGATGGGGCAGTCCAAACCGCCTTCAAAGAATTTATTGATTCCCGTCCGAATGGTTTTTTTAGTAAAGGGATCGATGAACTACCTATGAGATGGCAAAAGTGCATAGATAGCAATGGTACATACTTTGATTAAATAAATATATTATAATTTTAAAAAATCGGCTTTATGTTCCTCCCATACTAAACGCCAATTTCATATGTAAGGACCTAATATTTAATTTTGTCGCTGTACATGATTTCCTCGCACTTCCATTGGTTAAAGTTGTTACATATATGGATCGCCAGTTTTGGGAAAACCACCGGTTGTCCTGCTTTTGTTATTGAGAACATAAGATATTTACTTTTTTTAATATTTAAAGTTAGTAAGTTAACTTCTAGCCAGTTTTTAATGGTTTTCATACCATGGTTAGCTTTGTCGAAGTTTTTCCTAGGATTTATCAATGAATAGAAGAAATGTGTCATCAGCAAATGCAATCACCTCACCCTGAATATCCATGTTACAGAGTTCGTTAATATATTATATCAGGAAAAGTACAGGTCCTAGGACACTCCTTCGAGGAACGCCAATTTTTTGGTTTAATTCTACACTCTTTTTTTTGTTTATAAGCACACATTGCTTCCTCGGCGAGAGATAATTTCGAAATAGGTCTAGGATTATAACCATCTTTTACGCAAATTCGAGTTTAAAAAACAATGATTAAATTACACAACCAAAATTTGAACTGAGTTTTATTTTTATCACATGTAATAACAATTGTTGAGATAGATAGAACAAAAATTGGGTAGAAAGCAATGTGCAATTGTATTTATTAATAAAAATAGCTTTACCATTTTCATATACTCATTTAAATGGCTATCTTTGTAATTTTTTTTTCAATATTACCGCCAATATGACGCCAACAAAGGCTTGTTTTCTAGGATGAACAGTTTTGAATTCTGAATGACAGTAAACATTGGTAGGGCCCTTTATAGATACATTTGTAAATCATTAATATATATACAATATTATTGGTACAATATAGATACATCACAAACACGCCCTACTCGGCCCCGGAGCTTAGGCACGGTGTATGAAGACCTCATTCTTTCGCTAATTGAGGATCGCTTTCTCCTGTGTATTGTTGAATGCATTGCGAACTGAAGCAAGTTACCGCTAGTTCTAAATGACCAGATTTGAATACTTCATAATCCCTCAGGTTTTTAGCGAGATCTTTTTGGTGCTTGTACAATGTACACGCGTGAAATTTCGCTTCTTCATCGTGGAGATTTGGCGGAAGTTAATTATGATACTGCCTAAAATATATAGCACACAGTAAATGGCAGCTCTCAACACACTCAGCTCTATATTATCCTTTAAAGTGCAGCTCTATGTTGTCCTTTAGAGTGCAGCTCTCTATTGTCCTTTAAATTAAATCTGACCCATGAAAAATTCCCGGAAAGCTGAATTTAGGTATGGACCACGATATAATTATTGTACTAAATAAAATGTCAGAAGTCCCCATCAATCCGAGTTGTGCTAAACTTTTCACGCCGGGTCGAACGAAGGTGGAAAAATACGGTGTGATGTAAATATCTCGCGAAATGTTTTACGGCAAAACTAAATCGTAGCTCAAATTTTTTTTTACAAAAAAGTTTATTATTGTACCATTATTATACCATTTTGGAGATACAGCGGTGTACAGGTATATATATACATGCAGGTACCTAATATAAACCATTGTACCATTATTATACCATTTTGGAGTTACAGCGGTGTACAGGTATATATATACATGCAGGTACCTAATATAAACCATTGTACCATTATTATACCATTTTGGAGTTACAGCGGTGTACAGGTATATATATACATGCAGGTACCTAATATAAATAGGTTATGGATAGTTAGTAGGTAGGTATGTGCCCGTCCTGACGAAGATACAGTGGTATCGAAAGACGTAAAGTTATTCCAAGCTTTTACTTTTACTACTGGTTTATACCAAGTCTTTAATTAATTAAAATTAATAAGAAAAAGACTATTATTTAAAAAAATTGGAAGGTCGACCAAAAACATCACAAAATACATCAAAGACTGCGACGTCTGCAGTTGGTACTTGTATAATAATGTAAATGGCGTTTTGATGGATACGATAAATAAAATATTTTAGCTGTGATAATATGAAATTTATCCGTATGAAAAAGGTAAATTGTTATAATTACATTCAGTCGGATTACATCTCGACTTGCGTGCTGAATTAAACGTATTATATTATTATACCTCCGCATGCACGACCGACGTGATTATCATCTGTTCTCCTGACAATATTTTCCTGTTCATCATTTGTGACGGGTTATAACTAGCGAATCCAACCCCGAGCCAAAAAATATTATAGAAGTCACAGGATTTGGTGATTGAAGATCCGGTATTAAATGTTGAATTGTTAATATTTGTAAAAAAATATAAGGAAATTCAAACACAATATACTTAAAATATTATATATTTTTAGTAAGTAATTGTAGGATCTTTGAAAAAATAAATAGTAATACATGTTTTACTAGTAACATTTTGAATATGAAACAATTTTCAAAATGGATGAAATAAAACACAATAGGCTAAATTCAAGAAATCTCAAAATTAGACTAAAAGAGCATCGTCGTTTTCTAACTAGTAATAAATTTTCTAAATTCTCGAACCATATCATGGATAATATTTTTTTACGCATTCACATACCTAAATACATAGACCTAATTACAAAAGCGCAACACATCACAAAACGCCCAGGCTTGTATAGTTACAAATATTAATTATGACTTCACCGGGAACCCTCAGTGAGAAGCTTTGTCGTGCCCACTGAGCTACGAGGGTCGCCATTCATTTTCATTCACTTACCATTAAACTTCTGCAGCCCGTTGCGCGTAAAGGTAATAACATGAAAATTTTAAAACGATTGGAAATAAAAAGGAATTTGAACTTTCGTATTAATTTGCTTAACAATACCACATTCACCAATTCTTCTCCTCTCCTCTCAATATTCCCGTTACGACTACTCTTTCACCTTACACCAGTAAAACTGACTCAATTTGTCAGTAGGTACTTAATTAATTATATGTAGGTATTTCCACCCAACGCATGTTTTTAATATTTGAATGTATCTAGTTTAATATTTCATCACGTCGATGAGAGATTCCGTCACTCTCGAAACTCGAGTAGTATCATGAATAATAATCTCAATTAGAATGAACACAGTTTTATTCTATCCATTTTAAAGGTCATCATGAAAAGCGCAGATTCCATTTAAAATATAATTTTAAAATAATTGCTAAAATTAAATTACCTGGTTCCATAGAAATTCTTTCCCAATTCGGAGGAATTAAAAAAAGTGGATTACCTATTCTAAATTATGTGTCATTCCTATAATCTAGGATAAATTATATAAAATCTAGGATATTACGAAACTTTTTTAATTCTTGTATACAAATATTTATATTCTGTTACAGTTTCTTAAGTATTTAAATTATTTAACTGGACAATTTTTTTAAAGTTATTATAAATGGTGTGTAGTTAATAAAATGTATGAATATATGTAAGGATGTACCTACAGACAAACATCTAGCAAGACGTTTTGTGGGCCTAGCCTATCATATTCTTTTGTAATTAAAAGTTTTTCAATAAATAAATGGAAAACAATTCCATTATTATGAAAAATACGCACAAAGCAATAGTTTTCAATAATTTATTTTCATTTATTCATTCATAACATATCTAATTTTGGTACCACGAAGTTAATTCAAAATATTGATTCCGAAAATTCCTGGATTATATAATGATTATATAATGCATTCCCAGGATACATAAATGATATCTACATAAATTAAGAAACTGGGCCGAGATCACAATATTGGATTCTCTATTTACAAATAATCATGTGCAAATGCAGGTATAATACTGAAGAGTTTTAATAATTTATAACGATTTGTTATTGAAATATTTAATTATTGAAATAAAAACGATGTGCGGTTAGTTATTCGTTAATAATGCAAGACAGTATTTAATCAGAATTGGATGGATTCGAACCATTAAGATGAACCTGAACGGTTTGCATCTTCTTGCTGAAGAATATGAATTGTTAAGGAAACATGCCTATTTGCATTTCCTTGCCGAGGGACATTTTCAAAACACGAATTCGATAATAATATCGAACTCAAAAAAATGTGATTTTCTTTGAGTAAAATCATAAGAATGTGAAAAATCGTACAAAATAGAAATTAAGAGTGCACGTGCTCCAATTTAAAAACAGTTGAAACCAAGCCTGGAGTATGACAGTAAAGAATTGATATTTAATGTAAAGCTGACCTTAGCGTGGCGAACGAGGAGATTAAAAAGGTTTGCTTAGGTGGTTTGATCATGCGGAAGGAACGGGAAGATTTACGTGCGCGTGTTGACACTACTAGTAACAGAAGGGGACGCCTGCGGAAGTCTTGACCAGGAAGCATGAACATTATTGACGGAAATTTTTTAATTATAAATAGAAATCTATGATTCGTGCAATTTCTTACAGTATTAATACTTCGCAATATTTAGTGACCAGATCCGAAAAGCTAGGCTATCTCTCCTTTTCTAAAACGTTCCCTCTCATGTACAAATGAAAATATACGCGTGACGTATTTCGGGCCTGGAGCGCGTGAATTGTGCATCAAAACGCGGTCAATATGTCTGCAATTCATTGCGGCCGATTACAACGAGTAAATATTAATAAACCATTTTAGATTCAAGATTAACTGCCACCCAGGAGATTATTCATTATTTTGCGATGCTCGACAGTACGTTTCCCGGCGCGGCCTTCGCGTTAAGTTACGCACAACCTAACACTCGGAATGGCGCGGCGGCTCGGACGTGAGCCGGCTTCTGCTCGGCGCCGGCAGAGCATCGCGGGTTCCGCAAGATCCTCTCGCGATCATTGCCAGCGGTTAAGAAATGACTGTCATCCCAACGCCGGTATTGCATTTCGTCTAATATTTGCCGTGGCTTTAAGGTCTCCGAAAATGCTCGCGATATTTTTCAGTTGACGCGGAGAGGGAACGGCGCCACCGCATCGCCCGCGTCAGTAGGTTTCGATCTGTCGTTGCGGCTGCGCGTCAGCTGTGTACTCGCCGCGCACGCGCACCATTCCCCAATCACAGCGGTGGATCTTCCCGCCAGTTTTCCCAAACTTCAAGTATTGTTTCAAATTCCGCCTATGGAGTCGGGCGTACGCTTCGGTCACCAGTTTTTTATCAATTTATTTTAAACAAATTGTTCCCGATAAAATATAGCAGATGCTTGTGTTTTGTGTTGTGTTATTTCCGCGTACGGTGTTCACACGTACAGGTATGTTTGTGTACAATAATGCATCTATTATTGTTATTATCCGTGATTGAAGTTGAATTTAAAAGTCTTACGCGGCACAATGTTATTTTTAAAAATATTTGTATTTTCTTTGACAGGCAAATTCTTTATATTTCTTGATTTGAAATAAACTATCGCAAATATTGATGTTTTCAAACAATATCCTTCTTATTCTCAGAATAACAAGGTATATTATTAGCAACACGAAAAGTTTCTATCAGAAATGTCTAGACATCTGTCAAATATCATCACTTCAAAATTGACTGAGTGGGCAATGTTATGTTATTGTTATCCTGAGGAGAAGGGGTATGATACTTACTTATAAGGGGGTAATTAATTTAATTCATTAACCAGGATTATTATAAGATGTATAACATACTTGTCACTGTAATTTAATAAATATGTAAAGTAAATTAATTTATATACTCAAGTACTGTATTGCTCTAATACTACACAAATAAATGAAAAAAATACCTGTTTCAGTTTCTGTAATAACTAGATAACGTTTCTCAAGATTGATTTGTTCTTTACATTTTTATAAATTAAACAACACATTTTATTTTATTAAAAATCAATACTTTTTTAAAATAATATTTTTTCTTAAAAATCTTTTTTTTTTTTTTAAATCTTCAAACATTTGATAATTATAATTTTAAGTTTCGTGGTCGATTATCATAAAAAAAATATTTTTTGAATAATCGTTGTTCGCCGTAAACGTCAGCTGCGTGAACTTATTCTGCGTTAGGTAGGATACGTGATTCCTAGGGTTTCTGATAAAGCGTATTTTTCAGATACCGCGGTTTTCGTTTTTTAAACCCGAGTAAAAAAAAATCCAATATTTTTATTTTATTTGAATAAAACCAAAGGATTCATGCAAAAAGTAATTTTTAAACCATTTTTATTTGAACTTAAATAATTAAATTTATATTATAATTATATTATAAAATTAAATAATTTCAGGTTTTTTTCTTTTGTAATAATACAAAAGAATTTTTTTTTTTTTAATATTTTTTTTATCAGTTAATAAAGACTATAATTTCGTACAAAAATTGTCACTTAGGAAAAATATTTTTTTTATCAGTTAATCAAGACTATAATTTCGTACAAAAATTGTCACTTAGGAAAAAAGTCATTTGATCACGTTTATTTAGATTTTATCACAGAGTGCTTGATATAATAAATTGAGTTTTTGGTCCTATCACAAGTATTTTTAAATAGCGCAAAATCATGCTTCTTCGTTTGTTTTTTTCTAGAACGATCATTATTTAATTTCGTCCCTTACTAAGAGTATTGGTGTCTCTCTCTCAATGGTTCTTCATAAGTACTTTGAGACATTCTGAGTAAACGAAAACCGCGGTCTTTGAGGCGATTTTCGTTTTCTGGTTTTAGGTTTAATAAACGCGATTTTACGATATTTCCGTTTGAGAAACCCTGGTGATTCCATTTAGAGACGACGAAAATATTCCTCGAATGGCGCCTTTTTTTCTTTTATACATATTTTTTTAATAACGAAGATTGGCATTCCTACGTGCACATATTAACATACGTAATAATTGTTTGTATGTATTAATACGTATACCGCGATATTATATTCGTGCGAGTATAGGTACTCGTATATTCATTAACTTAGACTTTACACCTAGTCCTTTTTAGTGAATAAAAAATTTTAAAAAAGTGTTTTCTTATAGTATTTAATAAATTGAGAACAAAGGACAATCTTTATAATAGCGTTTCTCCAATGGTACAGTACCTAGCGAAACAACTAACTTTTTTTAATTATTTTATGTGTCCTAGAAAAAGTGCCGGTACTGCGTTCATTCACAAAGGAGCACTATTTATACCATGCAATTATCATATATAGATTTATTTGGAAAAACATTAATAACCTCCAAGGATTCCTGCCTTGGTTCCGAGTCGAAAATGTTCAAGCAACCATCAATAATTATTTAGATATGCGACAACAAAGTTTTTTAAAGCATTTTTTTTCTTACTTTTTGTAAAACGTTGAACTATCATTACAGTATTTATATCAACTACGAAAAAGTCCGCAACAACATATATCTATATGTTAAGGTTAATACATAAATTGATAAAAAATGACTAAAAGTTACTAAAAATCTACGCATGCGAAGCCGCGCTGGTAAGCTATTTTAGATAAATAAATACAAACTCTATTTTACAGCATTGATATTAGCAGCATAACCAATGTCCATGCCTAGTATACGCCACTGTTATTTGCATTGTTCAGATGTATGTAATAAGTTTAATTTTTAATATAAAATAACTTTAATTTTATGACTGCGTTAGGTACTGATATCTCTGGAGCTCATCGGTCAAAACAGTTATGGCTGAAACTGTCAAGTCCGAATTAAGAGTCAATACTTAGACGACTTATAGTTTAAGGTACGCCTTAAAAGCGTTATTTTCAGTACAAAATAACACTTTTAAGGCGTACCTTACTTAATCTTTAAATCATCCAAGTATTTGCTCTGATTTCAGACTTTAAACTAGATGTCAAAACTATTATGACGTTGGAATGATTTCAGTCTTGAACGAGCAGATTGAATAAAATCCATATTAAGGGGGGGGTAAGGTTAATTCGTACAAAAAAAGGCATGTTTTTGTGAATTTTTTGTGACGACACAGTAAAAATCTCTTTATTAAAACCAATGTTACATTAAAGAATGACATCTGAAAAATATTCTGTAAAATTTTCAAGAAGAAATATTAAAAAATACGGCAATGGCAGCAATTATTCGGACGTGTCTCGGAAAAAAGTAGAATTGCGGTGTCCATCATAACTTAGTGCTAGATCATCTGAAATCAAAAAATCAAAATTCATTCGTTAGATAATAGGTTTTCCCAGGTAACGCTGGGAGGGTTTTTTGAAATTTCAATTTTTCAATTTTTTGGAACACTTTGAAGGGAAAAACGCGATTTTTTGCGAAAAATATCGACTAATTTGTTATTAAAAAATTAAAATTAATAACAAATTTGAAAAAAAGTCTCCAGCGTAAATTATGTACAGAAATAGTGTTCAAAATTTCAAAAGGATCGGTGCAGTAGTTTTGAAGATATGATGGACACCGACTTTGAAAACGTGAGATGTGGGGAAAACGCTTTAAAGTTTTGCACACTGTAAAATTCAAAATAAAACTCAACACTTATTTTATACTTACACATAATCATCAATGCCATGTTCACACAGCAAAGAGCTTTCATCATCAGCATATTTTTGTCCTTGTCTACGCAAAACTCTTCCAATACAATAGCACGACCGGTGTCCTCAGGTGAGCGCGTCTCTTAACTGCCCGAGCAGGTATAGAAAATGTCTGAGTATCGCTCAAATGTTCATAATTTCGTCAATTTTGCTCCGATTGACTTGAAATTTTGACACAAAAAATTAAAAATAAAATGCAATAAAAAGAAGTTAAAAACCTTACTCTCCCCTTAACGGGCCGTAATAAGTATCGCCGAAATTTCATAGGCCCGAATTCAGAGTCAATATTTAGATGATTTAAAGGTTAAGTTATGCCTTAAAAGCGTAATTCTCATCACAAAATAACACTTAACTTAACCTTTAAATCATCGAAGTATTGACTCTGAATTTGGGCCATATTCTTTGTCAAACTGATTTCTTTTAAGCCTAGCCCTTCAATCTATAATACCCAAGTCCCAAAGAAACAAGCTAAGAGAATAATAACTCACATAAATAATAAGTCACGGCATTTCGCATTGAAAAACTACGAGTAGGTGTACAACGTTGTTACGTAATTACCGAGTTAAAAATTGTTCCTGATTTTATCTGAAATGAAAATAATTTATTACGATGATATTTAATTGGTACTGGTGAGGCAAGCTGTACTAGAAAGTTGATAAAAATATGATATTGGTGTATACGAGTGTAGGTTAATTTTTCAAGTAAATCTTCTTTCTACATACGATATAGTTGATAAATCGCAGTGATATTAACAGCGATAATCGCCAGAATAATCGACGATCTCCGATAGGTGATGACACCATAAGAAGAAGTTATATTAACTAAAAGAGTTGTCTTCGATATTTCTTTCTAAATCATCGTACGTCAATATCACAATTTATTGCTGAAAGATTACTTTTTGAAAATCTAAAAATTTCGTCTACCTATGGAGATTTTAGTCAGTGTTCAAAAAACCTCAAACCTTTATTTCTATGTGTAGTTTTCTGAGATATTATGACCTCTCTGGTCAACTTTTCGGATTCCATTGCAGGGTCCATCATCAGGGCTGATGTGATGAGTATTATTGATGTTAAGGTTAAGCAATACCTTGCAATACCGTGCAGAATCACATTTATTCATACAAACTATACTTGATCTAAACTCCTTCAAATCAGTCCCCTTCTTCACACACTTCCGCACACACTTCTCCCAGGGGTCCCGGCAATTTTGAAAACACTCCTGAAACGTATTTATTGGAGTGATGTTCAGCTGGGCAGTCGCGTTCCGCATAATTTCTTCTTTTAATTAAAATCCGGTCTCTCACCAATTGGTCGATCATGGGTGGAACTATTTGCGTTACATTTTGTAAAGTGATCACTTAAGCCAGGCAACGACAAGTTGTAAGCCCTGTAAACGCCCAAAAAGACTTTCATACATAATTTCCCACATAAATAGCATAAATATGAAAGTATGTAATATAAAGAGTTCTAAATTTCTCAGAAACGTTTCAATTTTTTAAAAATATATATTGTTTAAAATTTGGTACATCGTATAATCTCCGAGCATTGCTTGTCTAGGCATTTGCTTGTCATTGAATAGAACATTGTATAACATTTCACAATATTTGAAAATGAACAAGAGGGATCCATTTTTGCGAATACTGCACCAAAAAGTGAAATTTGCAATTTGTACTTCCGCCATTCAACGAATGGTCAAATTTATGCAATCCAAAATGAAAGTCAATGCTAAGCGCGACTGCCGTCTCGCGATATACAATCTAGATTACATCACTTATGTTATTATGTTTAAATACGAAGAGCATTTTATTTTATTTGTTTAAATATTATCACAATAACACTTTATATAAATTTAGCTTACAACGCCCCATTAGGTGAAACCTGTTCTGGGGCAGTTATATTTCTTAATTTAATACTTTACTTATTCCAGTTTAAATTACAATTATCCAATATAAGAAAATGAATTATAATATAAAAAGAATAATAGTATAACAGACTGACTGATTTAAAGAGAGAAAAAGAGGTAGATAAAATAACCAGGTAGTTACATAAAAAGATAGCTAGATAAAAAATAATAATATATAAGATTGATTAAGTAACAAGAATAAAGAGGTGTATAAAATAAAATAAATAAAAATATATATTCAACATTAAAATGTAGAATGGAAGATACAGCAACTAAAACAGAAGATAGTATAAATAAGTAAACATTTGCAAGTTCGGTGGCCAAAGGTGTATCCCTTCATCAGCATACCTTCTACCTGATTTTTTAACCCATTTGTTATTTGGTAATTAAAATGGCTGTGTTTTACAATTTCCTTTGTTTCGTTTGTTTACAAGTTAAAGCTACAAGGGGCATGTTAATTTTTTTTTTTGAAATCCAATTAATTTGTTTTTATCCTCACGAAATATGGATTGGATGGACAGAGCCTGTCCTTACTATCATCACGAAAGGATAATGTCTCATGAATACCAAGAAGCATCCTATTGGCAACCCCGGAAGGAAACAACCCGTGGGTGCCCCGAGATTAATCTGGGAGCAGCGACAAAAAATGTGTATGAAAACAAAATGGGTTGGCTCATGCAGAAGCAGTGCAAGACAGGGGAATATGCAAGGACCTTCTTGAGTCTTTGGGCCCCCGACCCGATGAGGACAAGGGGATGAAGGCGATGATGATGATGATGAATGTATTTATACCGTATTTTCGCGATCAGTGAGAAATCATAAAATTAAAGCATTGAAAAATGTGGGTACATATGTCCAAATAATAATGTCTGTGGAAACATAAGAGAGGAATTCGAAAGTAAAATAAATCTTTTGTAAAGTGTGTCAGAATTACTGATTATTTTTAAATGGATACTCATGAATAAGCTATAAAAATTGCTATTTATAACTTATTAACTGTTTTTAATTTTATCATTAATATATAATTATTTAATTAACAAATCATTGAATATTTATTTTGCATTTAATTCAAATACATGACAAACTTTCTCTAATGGAGCGTAGTTAAGGAATCGCGAGTCAAAAAATATTTAATAAATAATTGAGAATTTTAATTCTTATTCAGTATTAGAACTGAGCACGTATCATGAGAAGGTGTATCGTATAATATGCAGATATAAAACGATAAGGATAAGTAAAAACGATAAAGTTTCACAAATTTCCTTAATAGTTATATTATTGGTGGCTGTTATAAAATCTGAATATTTTTGGTAAACATATTATAGAACGAAAGCGGACGCTGACAGTAAAGAAAGGTACGTAATCAAATAATTAATTAATATTGGGTGTACCCATAAGTAATCAATTATTTAAGTGGCAACAAAAAAGAATTTAACGACATTTAATTTTATTTTATGTACACAGTCCCTATGCAGAATGGAAAAAGCCCCCTATAAATAATATATCAGCTGCGGGCAATCAATACTTTGAAATAACTTTTGCACTTTTTTTCTATTTCTATCACAATTATTACATAATGTAACATAATATAAATGAATCTTATTATATATAAAAAGAGACTTCCTTAAACCTCATGGATATGTTTTTTGGTTGTACATATGTTTTTCTATAAGAATTTAATATTGCACTTATGTTTTACTAAACATATTGCATATATATTTAATGTCTCCTAAATTACTCATATGATTTATAATAATTACTATCTGGTCAGTTTTTTTTTGTTTACCAAGGAGTAGATTAATTTTTTCCCATGTTTTTTTATGATTTCCTTTTGAATTTTCAATCTCTTTCCTGTGGTATTTATTTTTTGTCGAATTTACACACTTATTTGTTTTTCTATATCTGGTGTACACAAGACGGATTTGATTATTATTTGGGTCACTTTTCCACTTTCTAAAGAGGTCATCACGTTTTTTGATCATGCTTTTAATCTCTTCTGCTATCCACGGATTGTTAAATCGTTTTTTTTCCGTTTTGAATTTATCATAACTCATTGATTTAATTTATCATAATTCTTCAATTTAATTTATTTTAAGACATCCCAATTTTTTTTAAATTTTAAAGTTATTTGTTTGTTATCTAGAATACATATTGTTTTTTTCAAACTGTTTTGTATATGATCGATCGATGTCTTGTTTTGACCTACCATCACTGCAACAATATAATGATCGGATATTTATGCAGAACTATGCAAGAGCTCAGGTCGCTGTTTTTTTTCTTACAGCGATATTTATTTATTTATTTATTTATTTATTTATTCATTCATTTACGCCTAAATAGGCTTTTACATATGTAGGTATATAACAGTTATTTGCAAAAATAATATAAACAGAGAGAAAAACAAAAAAAAGAATGTGTATATAATTTACATTATGGCGGAATGAAGCGCTCTCAGTATCGCGCCCCTATACTGTGACAGGCCAGAACCAAACACGTCCGCTATGTTTGTATAATTGTTACCTAACCTGTGTATTCTAGGTACTAGCGAGTTGTAGTGAGCATTTGTTCTAGTATTGTCACAGTAAAAAGGCGTCGGCACTCGAGTAGTTCGACTGGGTACATGGAACATTATTAAGGACAAAATTTCAGGGCTGTGGTAATGCGAGTTTACAATTTTATATAATAAAATCAGATCGGATAAAACTCTCCTGTCCGATAGTGGCAATAAACCGGTAAAATATAATAAGTTTGTATAGTTAAGATTTTCTATTGGGATATGGAGACGGAAATTTATGTAGCGTAAAAATTTATGTTGAATTCTTTCTATTGTATGAACATGAGCATTGTAATAGGGACACCAGATAGATGAGTTGTTTTCGATTTGACTTCTAACAAGAGAACAATAAAGGAGTTGATCCATATGAATATATATGAAGGATATGATCCATACACGATGAAACTAACCTTTCCTGGATAATTTATTCTCTTGTTGCCTCTGTTATTGTTTGCTGACATCCGTAGTTACACAAAATATTTACGTAAGAATTAATTTGTCCGTTACTGTGGTAAAACATTTTTAGGTTTTACCACAGTAACGGACAAAGTAACGGTTTTCTCCACAAATTATTAAATTGGTAGTATGTTCAATTTTTTGCAGTGAATTTCGAAGCTTAGATAAAAATGTATTTTTATTTGTATTAGGTACTTTATATAACATACGTGTTATATGATTAAAACGTAGGAAAATAAACAACAAGAAAACTATTATTTTCGTAATAATATTACTCTCGGACACGAAATATCAAGAAAATTATATACCTGTTGTAATAATATAATGTATAATAACTATTAAGGGCCTTTCATTAGATTTAAACATTTTCTTCTTTTTTAGCGGCCTCATAGGATATGACCGCAGTCAAAACGGTGCGCCATCCATATTTTGACATTAGGGCAAGCGCAGTCAGTTTTCGGCAATCCGATTTACCGGTAAATAAGTCTTAATTCCATTACCGATCTACCGGTTACTAAATTTTTATTCACCGGTTATATTGGTATTGTTTTTCAGTTTTTATGGTATTATTTACTAATAATTTATAATACCACGGTGATGTATGATTTGATTTAATATTAATTATGAAAAGATTTAATATTTAAAGACCTATAAGATTAATATGAGGTAAACAAGTAAATTCCACTTAAAAAAAATACAAGAAACAAAAAATATTAACAACATAATATCTTATATTGGGTATTTACATAAGTTGTGTCCATTTTTTCCTAATGAAGAGAAGAAGAGGACACAACAAAAGAAGATTGAAACAATTTTTATTTTTATTTTATTTTTACGCTTCAACAGGCCAAGAGGCCCAATTACAGAAACAAAACACATCACAAAACACTCAAGATTGAGTAAATTACATAGATTAATTGTGTATACCTCACCAGGAATCGAATCCGGAACCCTCGGTGTGAGAAGCCAGTGTCATGCCCACTGGGTTATGAGAGCCGCCAGTCACTAAATAAAGTATTCTCCTTTATTATTTACAACTTTTTTCCAATTTTTCTCTGCGATAAAAGAGGATCGGGTGTCAAAAGTGCTTACTTTTGTTTACTAGACATTCCATTTTGTAAATTTGTAATTAAATAAAATGATAAATGTAACGTAAAAGTAAGCACGTTATCTTATCTTATAGAACATTTTCTTTCGAATGAAGTATAAACTTTACCGGTTTGTTTTTCTTTACTACGTGGTTCCATTTTGAATTCTTTTGAACCCATATCCTCCCCCATGGAACGTAGTTTTTTCCTATTAATTCCAGAAGACATTTTGTGCTATTTTCTCTAAACAAAACTATTTTTAAATTATTGATTATCGATCGCATATTCTGTACCGGGTTGATTGTGCCAAATAAAATAAATGAAAGAACTACGTATCTCAACTCTGACCCCCTCCCTTCCCCACCTAGTCCAGTGGAGTGGAGTTCATATTCATTCAGTCATATTTTTGGAAATCAAAAACCTTTAATACGAGGCCACTAATAGCGGTATTGGTAAAATCTGCCCTACTAAATGTGCTCGAGCCACTATAAAAATGAATTATGTTCATCTAAAGCATCTCTCTCAATTAAATTACGCATTGAAGCGACAATTGCTACGTGTTTTGGTACAAACATGAATTCATCTATTACAGACTAGACATGCTTGCAAAATAGTCACGCGCGGATAATTCGCGTTCGAACAATAATATAATCGGCCGCCAGGCTTTCAGAATCAGAGGCGCTGTAGTTCATCGCTTTCGCTTTCAGGTTTACCATACATATCGCTTTCGGAGGTTATAAAACTGTACAATTTAACACTTCTTCTTCTTCTAGTACACGTTCAGTTTTAACTCCCTTTCGCTTTGAATCAGATTTCGTTTCTATACACGCGTCGGGGTAATTACTCATATAGAATGATTCCAATTTGAAAAAACTATTAAAATTTCTAAAAATCCAAAATTGTACTATAATTATTAATTTTTTTATCAAGAAAATTTTTTAGATCATTCTTATCGTCGCCACGAGTCCGCCTGCAAAGTTTCAGCTCGATTTGATTACGGGAAAAGGGTTAAAAATCGGTCCAAAGTTTTTTCGTTAGACAAGCAAACAAAAGACGCTACGAGTTAAAAGAGAGGGAGTAAAAATAAAAATAATCCTTTTCAATGCAGTCACTGAATACTCAATTCGAGATTTTATAAGAAGTATAGCTCCTATATTCCTTCCAAAATCATGTTTCAAAATAACTAGGTATTAAAAGCAAAGGTATCCAGTTCAATCAATCAACCCTCGACGAAGTATCACCCGACAATTTTTTTAAATACTTTAATAAATAAATAAAACCTAAAATACTTGCATTGTAAATGGGGCAACCTGTAATGCAAAAAAAAATGGCTGCTTCATACTAAAGTGAGAGTTGATAGCAAGAGAGTAATATCCAATTACGTAAACAGCAATGTCCACTATTTGGTAGCAAACACGACAATCTCCATATTTAAAAGTTAAATATTTATTTATACACATATATAAATGGAAAACTGGGGTGACTATTATTTTTAAAAACTTATTTCTCATGATATTACAATCAAAATAAATATTTCAATTTTCTGGTTTTTACCATTCTTTTTGTGCATTCAGACCATCAAATTGTCAATGACAGCCCTATTAATCGTGCTAATTTTTAGAAGGCACTGTAGAACCACATCTCAAATACTTTGTCACTTTTCCATTTTTTCAGTTGAGTGTCCATGACTCTATTCCACAGTAAAGGAAGCCGATAGTATACTAATATTCTAGTTTGTGAATTTACAATTAATTTAGGTTGTAAGTTTTAATTAATTAAAAACATTGTATAAACCAGTTGGGGTAACTTTACGTCTACCGGTTTCGATAAAGTTACTCCAAGTGGTTCACACAAAGTTTTTAATTAATTAATAATTATATCCAACCACAGAGTTAACGCTATAAACATCAAAAATAATTTAGGTCGTGACTGCGAAATACTGAAATTTAATAAAACGCTAACAGCTTTAAAGAAAATTCGCTAAATTAATCAAAGAGTTTATACATGCAGAAGTAATTATACATGCAGCAAGAAAACTCAGACGTTTTTTGCCACTTCTCTTTTATTGATTTTTTGTTGTAAGTAGCATCGAGATGCTTTAAAATGTGAAAGTTGTTATGAAGAAAGTTGGTCGTATCTTCGGTTAAGCAGTGCCGCGTGCATTTGCGTGTGGATTCACCCACTGAAGCTTTCAATTCGTAATATTCAACGAGACTTACTTCTCCAAAGCCGCGCTGTTTGTTCAGAAATGGTTCCTTCACCCCACACTTAGTCATCATTGGATACTGTGAGATAAACAATGCTCAAATTCGTGTAAAAGGAATCATAAAACTCTTCATTCTTCAATCCTATTTCAATAATGCAAATTAAATGTCTGACGTAATAAATACATATTATAACATATTCATATACACGGTGTAACAGAGATAGTTCACAATACTTTACGGATAGATTCCTGCTTTAATTATGAGTCGCAAATGTTCAAGCATCCTTATGGAGATATGTGACATCAGAGTTTGCATATTTTTCTCAATATTTCTGCCTTATTTTGTGTTAAACGTCGGACTAAGTAACTTATATCGAATATGAAAAATTCATTCCCTTTAATACAAATCAAATAAAATGATAAAAACCTTCCAATTCCAATTGGAAAAAAACATTTGAAATTTTGTGGGGTTTTTATTATTTTATTTAACTTGTATTGAAACGAATAAATTTTTCGTAATCAATATAGGTATGTTTCTGTAATGATAGTTCAACTTTTTTTTTAAATAAGTCAAATATTTTTAAAAAATGCAAACTTTGATATTGCTATTGATATTAATGTTCATGGTTGCTTGAACATTTTTAACTCTTAATCAAGGCGGGAATCTACCTGTTAAGTATTGTAGACTAGCTCTGATACACCCTGTATATAGTAAAAAATATTTCCAACAAAATACCTTTAATTTATAATGTAATATTAAAATAAGCCACCATTTACGGAATACTTATGTAACATTGAATGTTTGATGTATTTTGTGAAAATTGTAAATTGTATTTTAACAGTAATCAACTAACATATCCAATATGAAATAAACACACGCACTATCAGGGATGAAAATTGTATTAAAGAAACATGAGTTGCTTACTAGTAGGTACAAATAATAAGTAGATATCTAATATCATGAATATATAAAATAAAACTATTTATAGTAAAAATAATAATAATAAACTTACTAATTTTTATATAATCATTTTGATTCCAGTAAGTCTATTCTCACTCATTTATTGTATCTTAATAATTCTGTCTTTACCGCTATTAGATATCATTGTATATTCGTCATCGATGTAAAAAGGAAAAAGATGGGACGTAATCATTTATGAATGCGTTAAGTTTCTGTGAGAAATATCAAGGCATCTGTCAAATGTCGTCACGTTAAAATGAAAGAAGTAGGTATACAATCTATATCTATAAAACTCAATTTCTGTCGGTCTGTCTGTCCGTTCTCTATACAAATCTACACCGTTTGTCTGATTCGACTCAAATTTTGCATACTTATACTTATATTTCCATATTTCCCACCTCTTCTTTTACCTCTTCCCCTCCCCTGATATATTTTCAATGCAAATCTGTACCGTTCGAACGTTCGGATTCAAAATTTGCAAACTTTTTCTTTAAGACGAGATGGGTAATATAGGCGACAATTCCCCTTCCCTATCTACCCCAACCCCTCCCGCAGATATATTTTCTCTACAAATCACTTGTTTTCCCCCACAAATTTATTTTCAACTCAATCCTTCACCCGTGCAACGCCGGGTACGAACATATAATAGCAGTCAAGACATGACTGTTTTTTTTTTAAATATTTAAAATATGACAAGTAACCTGAAAGGTCTGTGGATAACATTTTACATTCTTCAATATAAGAACATAATAATAATATAAGAACACAAAAAATATATTTGGCTGAGTTTCAGCATTTTTGTCACTTCTATTGAAATTGTTTGGTCTATTGTGGTAGGTTGTTGTAAAATTTAATCCGTTACAAATTAGTCGTGACTGTCCTGTTTTTGTTTTGGCTTGAATTATGTGGTAGTTTTGAGCCGTTCTAGTGTAATGTTGATGATTTTCGTGTATTTTGAGTATTTTAATGTTTTCGTCTTGTATTTCGCCATTTGCCAGCTTGTGAATGAGTTTTAGTGTTTAGATTTTTGTTATGTTATCAATGTTTAATTTCTGTGTTATTCAGTAAACTGTTTCAGTTAATGTCAAGTATTTCAAATTGTAGACCATTTATTTTGCTGTCGTTGGAGTCTGCGTAGATTTGTCTTGTTTCCGGTTCCCCAGAAGGGTATTATATCCTATTCTACTCTTAATGTATGCCTCGTACATCAGAATTTTTATGGTCTTCGGTGTACTTAAGTGCAGTCTCTTAATATAAAGCAAACCGTTTTGAAAATACCCGATTATAAGAGGAAATGTAGGTAAACGTTACCATATTTAACTATTCACGGAACACGCATCCAACATGCAACGTGAACACGAACATGCTCCATGCATCATTCCATCGATACCACATCTCTAATTAGACTAGGGAGCGGAATGGAACGCTATTCGGTTTGCGGGATTCTCACAAATATTGTTCCTGTTCGTGGGATAATAATAATTATTATCGCTCCGGTTCTATTTTATAATATTCTTTCTATTTTAATTACAATTCATGTTCGTTATTTTGGGTTCAAACCAAATATTAAAAATTCTAAAGACCCACCAATAAATTAATATCTTCTATAGATTTAAGTAGGACGTGCATATCACATATTTGATGTTACTTTTAGTTGCCGTAAATCAATCTTCTTAAAATGGCAAATAGGTTTCGACCGCCAACGCTACGCATATTTGTAATCACGCAACGCATTTAACAGAAATAACATATAATAATTATCAATTGTTACATTCCGATTCGTTAAGTTTTCAATTTCGAACCCTGACATAAATACCACGTTCTCAAAAATTGCAGGAAGCACAATTGTAATTACGAATTCTTCAAGTGCTGATTTTGGTACGCGTGCCGTCCATTTATTACCCCTGTTCTCTTTAATACTTTAGAAAATACTTCGGCAGCGAGATAGAATACAAAGATAAAAAGTAAGTAAGTTTAATGTAATGCGTGTCAATTAAAAACCGTAGTAAGATCCTGCGTAATTAAAAAAAAATATTTTTAAAGTTATTTTACTCCCTTCATTAGTCACAATATTTTTCCTAGGAAGACTAATTCTGTAAGCGATTCGGTATTTCTTATGACAGCAATTCTGAAATGGGATAATATATTTTTTTCCAAATATGCTTTGGGACATAATGTGGTTTAAATTATTTTATTAAATTCAAATAGTAGGTAAAGGTGTTTTCATATAAGCTTGCAATTGAGTTAGTGTGAGTACAGTGCGTCGTAACACGCGCATTGTTTCGTTGTGTTAAGTTTACGGATACGAGAGAGGCGTGTCCATAAACTCAACACAACGAAACACTGCGCGTATTACGCACTATACCCACACTAACTCAATTGCAAGCTTATATGAAAAGACCTATGCTGTCACAGATGTGAGGTTGTGTATGGTAAATTAGCTATTGTAGTTGTGCAGGGAGATGAATGATGCTGAAGGTGCGTGGTATGTATTATGAGATCATGACTATCTGTAAGAGAATCTCGATAGGCACGTGCGGCGCTGAAGGCATACTCTGTGAATTGTTTGAACGCGTTACTGTTTACTACGTAGCGAGCTTACTGTGTAGATGGCCAGAGAAATATTTTGATGTTGATTTGTTGATGAGCAAGATTTACAATAATGGGAGCATGATAGGTAGTGCTGGTACTGTCTACGGCGGTCGGCGAAAGAGTGGTGGTGGTACCGGCGCGCCGTCGGGGCATCGGCTCGCGGGCGGCCTGCCCCTTGTCGGTCGCATCGGGCTTCTACTTGGTCGAATGACGTGACCCGCATCGACCTCCTGATCGGTCATGCGGGCGGCTTGAAACCACAACGGGCCTCGACCCACCATAGTATTGTAAGCATTAAAGTGATGCTTTTGCATATATTAATGTAACAAAATATCATTAGTTTGTTCATATTTCTCATAAGAAATGTTTCGTAACAAATCTCACTCATATTTTAGAAGGGACATTTTTGCACTCAATTTAAAGAAAAATGTATCAAATGGAATGTCACACCAAGATGGTCTTTTGGTACGTAGTAGAGTTAACAATGTACAAAAATGTGACATTCTTAACTAAGAAAGTTGTTTTTGTAAAAGTTGTATTCTTGTGGAAAGTTTTTTCTGTGTGGAGGGTAAACTCATACGGGTAATTGCAACCCCGCACGAGGGAAGGAATGCATTCGTAGGAGGAATTTGCATCAGGATTTAATATTACAAAAGGTATTTAACGGAGATGCATAATGTTTCCGATCTGTAAATTGATATTGCATAAAAGAACTCTAGGAATTAGAAGTAGGAGGGAGAGTTGGCGGGTGTGTTTGGGAAGTGTGTTGTAGAACGTATAAATGAGCACGGTAAAGAAAATATATGAGACGAGTGTTGAAGGCAATAGGAACATAGTGGTCCGCGAGAGACCTGGTACGATCAGATTAATCAAATACTGGAAGACAGCTCTGTAAAAAGTTTCAATACCTGAAGAGCATTCATGAGAAGATATATGAAAGTGAACGAGGCAAAAGTGGTGTGCCAGGATAGAAGAGTGTGGCGTTCTATCGTCTCTGCTTATTCTTGCAATGAAGCGACGTCACTGTTATTTAGAAGGAGAGATTTATTGGATTGTTGTTATTTTATCGCGATTATTGCCCATCGAAAAATATGCAATATTTATCCAATCCTCTGACCAGCATAAGATCTTTCTAATGTATTATAAACATGCCTTTATTGTTTTGATTACTGATTATTTATTAGTATAAATATTACTATAAGATAATAATAATAAGAATATATAGGCTTCAAATTAATCTTATTTTTATAAAGCCTCTATTTCGACAATTATTTGGCCGGTGGCGTTTTAAACTAGCTATCTCTGTGCGAGAATATAATATTTGGCTCCGCGATTCAAATTATGAAATTTTAGAAAGGAATACGTACGTATGTTATTTATGTATATAAATAAACTGAAATCCATACGCAATAAAAAAATATGTGTAATTAAATTTAAACGAATACGTGTATATGTATTTGAATCAGAATTTTTCCCCAAGGATTAATACCTATTTTCATTTGATTTTAATTAAAGCTAATGAATTTATAATATTCTAAATAAGTCACTTTCATGATAGTCCAACGTTCAAAAAATAAGATAGAAATATTGACAAAAAGCACAAACTTTTAAATCTCTTATTTCCCTAGCTATATTAATTAATATTAGGACATTGATGTTTCAATATTTTCGACACATAATTTAGACCAATTAGGAATCCATCTGTAAAGTATTGTAGACTAACTCTATTGCACTCGTTTACTGACACAATGATATCTGTAAAATATCGGCTAATATAGAATTAGCTTTGTATAACGTCACTTGTACCGTTAGATCTATTACCGTATGCCTAGTATGATGGCACAAAGTTAGCTACCCGAATTCTAAAATGAAACTCGACTAACTGGTTTTGAAATGACAAAAACTGTATGTCTGTGTAAGTAATTGTAGGTACTCGCAAAATTTGATAAATGCAAAAATATGGTAAATGCTACATTTATAAATTACAATACTATAAATTAAGGAAGCGAAACCCCTCGGAGGAACACCCAGGCTCGAGACAAACACATAGATATATTATGTTCTCACTGGGAATAAATTGATCTGGTATGAGAAGCCAGTGCCTTGCGCATTGGCTGCACGGCTATTTGCTACTTACACCGTGTTACGAGTTTGAAAAAGTGAAATTGTTTAGGTGAATATTTAGGTTTGGATTAGACGATTCTTTTCGCTAGTAGAAACGAACCATAACGTATGGTTTAATTGAGGTGACGGCTTTTAAATCACAGTTTCCTAAAGATTAATTTATTCAGTTCCACTAATTAGAAAAAATATAGGTACTAAAATCTAATCCATTAAGCATAATCATACTCACTGTATGATTGTGCTTAATGGTCATAATGGTAATATCACATACATAAGCTATACAGAATGTAAAAGAGTAAGTCCACAATACTTTACAGGTAGATTCGTGCCGCAATTATGAATCAAAATGTTCAAGCAACAATGTCTATCTAATCAACAGTTTTGCACTTAAGAAACTGGAGTAAAGTTTGCATTTTTTGTTAAATTTCTGACTTGTTTTCTGTAAAATGTTGGAATATTGTTACAGTAACTTATAACGAATATTAAAAATATATTCGCTTTAATTCAAGTAAATAAAATCATTAAGACCTCGCAGTAAATTGACAAAAAAAAATTATACAAGTCTAATAAAATTATGATTTTATTATTTTATTTGACTTATATTAAAGCGAACTAATTTTTAAAATTCGACATTAATTACTTTAACGGTAGTTCAACGTTTTACAGAAAAAATGAATTTGATAAAAAATGCAAATATTGTAGTCACATTTCTCTATAACTATTGATATTAGGACGAATCTACTGATATTCGGACATGGTTGCCTTAACATTTTTGATTCATATCTTAGGCAGGAATCTACTTGTAAAGTATAATGGAGTGACTCCGTTACAATATATATAATATGTAATAATTATAATATTCTATAATAATACTATATTCATATATATCTTTTGTAAAGTAGCTATGGTTATATCGATGGGGAATAATTATTAAAATGATAGAATCGTAACAGAGAATTAAAAAATTCCAGCCACATTTAGAGACGTTGACGCGCAACATTCCTATAATAACGTATATTTTATCAAAATATATTATTATTTTTATTTATTCATGAACAATTGGCGATGGTAATTGTGATCACATTATTTCTCGCAGATTGTATACAACACAAAATCAGTAAAGTACAGAATGTGACAGAATGACATAAAAAAGTTGGGGGCGCTATTATTTTTTGTCCTTTTACCCCAAATGTAATTAAAATACTAGTTATTCATTATATTCAAGAACACATTCTTATTGTGAAGTTGCAATTTTTTCAGAACAAAGTTCTGTGAAATTTAAAACCAAACTAATTAACCAATTAGAAAGACATAGGTACAGAAAAATCGTTATTAATAGTTATGGAGATATGCGACATCAATGTTTGCATTTATTATTTCAATATTTCTGACTTATTTTTTGTAAAACGTTGGAATATCATTACAGAAACTATAATATGAAAAAATCATTTCCTTCAATAAAAGTTAAATAAAATGATAAAAATCCTGAAAATTTTCCAATTGGAATTCGAAATTATTGATATTAGATCAAAATAGCTTAAATATTTTCGACTCATAATCAAGGCAGGAATATAGTCCTGCGAGGTTATTTATGTTTTCCAAATAACCCTGTATATGGCTGATTATAATAATCACTGAACGTAATATACGACACCTGCCTATAAATGGTTAAATCCAATTTTAATACTTTGTGGCGGTACCTACCCTGCGCCCCCCCCCTTTTATTCAAATCATGTAGAGTTCTTTTCATTTAAGAAAGGCAATCGAATTGGTATGTATAAGCCGTGCTTACGGAGCACATTATTTCGTTGTGTTGGTGTTTATACCCGAAAAAACCTACACAACGAAACAATGTGCGTCATACGCACGGTTTACATATACCTGCTAATTCGATTGTCTTTCTTAAATGGAAAGACCTATACCTATCATCTGACCCAGCATATAGATTGCAAATTGTTTACGTTAACATAATAAACCACCGCGCCCGTAAACATACTGTAAAAATGGAGTCGAGCTAAGGAGACGGGCGACGCTACGCCATTCGAGTGTCTGCCATAATATATGGCGGACCCGTGCTCCGTAACACCAGAGTTTCTTTATTCCATATTTACATATGCTGTGCTCCCAGAGTTGAATTCCGGGAGGAACTCAACAATACCAATTGCTCATTTATTCCACGAACTCTGAACATTCCCCAAATATTAGTTGACAAAGTAAATGTTATAACTGGCAACAAAAACATCCAATTAATCACAATTGCATTAAAACAAAACGAAATAATTTTTAAACAATAGATCTAAAGTTTTTTTCATATTTGAGATTTTATTTTTTGGAGTCCACGTATAAAAGTCATTCTGCTATCACTAGATATTTCCGCTCTGTAGAAAACTGAATAGAGAGTGGAACATGTTATCTGGGTCAAGGAGTTATTCAATTTTTGAGCGGCTTTTTCAATTTCTTAAAAGGCGAAAGGCAACAGACTGAACGGACATTTTGCTTTATCTGGCTGTCATTCTCAGGCCCTCGGTTATTGCCAATTAATAATAATTATAAACACAGCAACCCCTTTAGTACGGCGTGATTTTTGATATGTTTCATACATTTACGAAAACCTGCAAAAGTTTTTAATTTAATTTCATTTCATTTTTCACAAAAATTTGCAAATAAAAATCTTCAAATTGAAATAATTATTTAATGTTGGGCTTGTTGGGTAAACGGAAGCCGGAAGTTGACCCAAACCCGTTTTTAACGTGATTTCGTTACACCTTTTACCGGGGAAGCCTGTTTTAGGGACTTTTTGCGAATTCTTCAACTGTCAGGAAATTTGACATAGGAATGACCTACTTGGATTTGTTCAACATAATAAAACATATTTTTTCCGTTTTCTCGCGATGTTTTTCTGAAGAATTTCCTCGAGCGACGGCATTCCTAGTGCTCGATACAGCGGGAGCCGAAGTGGGACATATTCCTTTCTAAAAGAAACAAGAACAGTTTTTGCTGGAAACAAATCACACTTTCACGGTCGCTTGTGAATCGATTGACCTTTTTAAAGCACTTTCGCCGCAGATTCACCGTTCGCTGAGATCGCGCGTGACGCGGCCGCGCGTCATCCGCGTCGCGCGCACTGGTGGGGGATTACCTCATTACGATTGAATTCTGATATTATGACTTCTGTATGCGTAGAAAAAATTGTAAACATCTACAGATCTTGCTTGTCACTTTAAAACGTAACGTAATTGCATCGGCGACTTAAAATAGCGTTCACCTTTAAATTCGTTTACAAATAAATTTTAACATAAGTGCATTTGAAATTCTTAACACATCTTGCGCTTGGAAGGTTTTAAAACCCGGTCGCTCGACTGGCGTCTAAGTGCGGGGCGGGTATTGACACATTTTACGCAATTTTATTTTTTTGTTAATTGCAAAACTGATGATAAAATTCGATCACTTCATGTAGATATAATATTTCATCGTATAAGGCAGATATCAAATCACTATATTACAGCAATAAAATTAATCTCGTGTTTTATTACAATAAAGGATACGCGTATTCCCGGCGCCCATGCACTAGCCGCTCGGAATTGTATCTGCGCAAAAATGCACGGGGATGTGTATAAAAAATATTTTTACCGCCATTCTATCTTTATACACGCACTTTAATATTTTTATTATAATAGGTATGGAAAATTAAAAAAGTCACTTTAAGGTAGTTAAAAAGGTTTATGTTAACTGCAAACTCCAGTTGAAATGCAATAATTTATGGATTCACTACTAGATGTTTTCTACAATAGCTACTTAGCTACTGTTTTTCATGGTACAAATTACAGATATCTAGCGAAAATGCCCAATAACACTTTCAAGAGATTTTTTTTTGAAAAATATTCAGCGGTTTTTAAGATAATGTGGCGAATTTACGAAAATATTTTTTCACTAAACCCTGATTTTTTATCCTCTATACAGCTCCCGAAAGTACCCGACAGAAACGTGTTAGTTAAAAATGTGAGTTTTCAGGATTATTGAAACATTTAATAGACAATAATATTTTTGATACAAATTTGGATTAAGTCTTTTTATATATCAATAATGTTGTTATTGAATTGGTTAAAAAATCTAATTAAAATTAAGAACAAAACTAAATTTAACCGCTTTTTCTATTCTAAAAATATTTCCAATGATTTTACATCTTTAATATCATTTTTAAATTAATATATTTAACGAGAAATTTCAAAAGGCAACAAAGTTTTATATTTCATAATAGTACATTTAATCGATCCATAGAATTTGCTATTAGGTGCTGATTGATGACATTAAAAAAAAAATGGGCGCCTTTGAGCCATCTTCAGCCCACCCCTGTGCATATAATCTACACGACATACAATGGCCGATCTTAACCCTAATGACTGAGACTGGTTCAAGGGTGAGATTCTTCTCTACAAAACACAATATGAGATGAAAGTCTCATCTGTGGACATACACAATAATAGTATGTCTCTAGAAATGAGTTGTGTTTAAGTACTTTTTAGTATTATTGATTTTCTAATGTATATTTCTTTTCTTTTTACAGATTACGCAGCCGAATACAAGTAAATAAAAATCTCGCGGAAAGCAACTTTAGGCTGGATTAACGGACTGGCAAATAATCTTTTCAGACGATTGGCTAAACACGAATGCTTTGTTGAAAACATTTGCATCGATACCCGCGTGACTGTAATTTCTGTTTCCAGACTAGTCTAGGACTTCGCCTTCGTCATATTGTGCAACTTCAGTCAGCCGACACCAGTAATATCCTCGGGAGTCAATCTGACTATCGACTCGAAGACACGATTGCTTTTCCATGATAATAAAATCGAGTCTTAAATTATCATCACAAATAAGATGACGTTACTTTGATTAAAAATTAAAGTAAACAATATTTTCATTTTTCAAAACTTTTCGTATGTTGGAATCTAACTAAGGATTTGAAAAAGATCATTGATAAAAAATAAATAACACGATTAAAATTTTAATTTTAATTTTAATCTACACTACAAACAATAAACGAAAAACGCGATAATAACATTTAAAATGATATAAATACCAGTATTTATACATATTATTATTAATAATATTGGTTCATACACCGGACTACATCGAGCGATTTCTAAAGCGAGCTAAATCCGAAACCGAAATGGCCACCGCAGCGAATGGTATTTCCAACGGCGCACACGAGCCGCTCGCCAGGGCCAAGCGCGCCCAGCCCTCGCTGCTGCAAACCATCCTGGACATCATCGTGTTCGTGCTGGTCTCCGCCTGGCACATAGTCCAGGCCACCGCGTGGAGCCTCTTCGGGCGGGCCGAGAAGCCGCTGGAGGGCGGCGTGGCCGTGGTCACGGGCGGGGGCGGCGGCCTGGGCCGGCTGCTGGCCCTGCGCCTGGCGCGCCTGCGCTGCCGCGTGCTCCTGTGGGACATCAACCAGGAGGGTGAGTCTTTCTCCAACTTTCTTCTTGCTATTTATTAAGCTTCATCATCTTTGCATTTTTGCATAAAGCGTCAAATTTGTAGTCACACATTTTAACAAAATGTTAGTTACCTGTTTCGAGACTAAAAGAAAACTGTTGTCCTGACGAAGAGACGGTACGTCTCGAAACCGGTAGACTAAAAATTTCCGTGCTTATATACATGACTAACATTTTATAAAGATATTTTTTTATTAAACAATATAATTTACATTAATAAATTAATATAAATTATAGAAGACTCACAGAGACAAGCTATTTGTATTGTAAACATGAATGGAAATTTTTATAGGGTGATCACAGGGATTACGAGTGATCACTTTACACAGTTCGACGTTCACCATTTCCGACAACATATCAGCCCTGATAATGGACCCTGCAATAGAATTCGAAACTTCGGCCAGAAAGACCGTAGAAACACGGCATATTATCCCGGAAAACTCAAACCAGAAAATTCTGAACGGCCGTGAAAACCTAAGAACTTCCCTTTGTTCCACTATTTTATAAATAATATAATTAAAACTTTGTTTTAGCCGCACCTAAATTTTCCGTGTGTAGTTTTCTGGGATATTCTGAAGTGTATATCTGAACTCTCTCTCCGATGTTTCGGATCCCATTGCTGGGCCAATCATCAGCTGATGTGAAACGTCGAATCGTCGACCAGTGAGGACAGATGTAAAGGCAAAATATTCCAGAAAACTACCATACAATATTTTGAACCTCCGTGTAAACCTGAGAACATTTTTTCCACTGAAATTTTACTGTAAAAATTCAAGATATTTAGGGAACAGTGCTCCCTTTAGTGGCAATAAATGTACATTCATTATTAAGTCTCTTTGAATATATTAACGATTCTTTGAATAATTAAGATATTTTTAAAAAATCTTAAAATATCACAACATTGCCGCGATTTTTATCCGTAATAGGTATAATTGATTCCTACTGCAAAATGCCGTTTACCTCACAAGCTTATTATTATTCTATTGTGTGAGGTCATATTTTCGTGTTAAAAATACATATTTACCTAAAAATGCGCATTTTATTACAACATTCACGGATTTAGAATAATATAAACATAAAATGTTTTTATATATAAATTCTGAGAATGTTTTGATATAGGCCTTGGATAAAAGAAAATATACATTCGAAGAATATTGCCGATCAACGAAATAAAAAAAACGCTAGGCATTATATTTGGTCGCATTAGTGGGATGTGAATTGTTAATTAGTGATGTTATTTTAACCAGTGACACATTAACCGTTATTTGAGATTTGTGTTTGATGTACCTATCGATGATTCGACGGGCAGATATCTGTACTAGATAACATATATTATTACATTTATCTTATTATTCGCCGTCATCATCTTCATCCCCTTGTCTTAGTAGGGTCGGGGGCCCAAATACTCGACAAGGTGCTTCCATATTCCCCTGTCTTGCGCTTCCGCATGAGTCAATCAGTCCATTCCTCTTACCTATATTTTTGTTGTTTCTCCCGCTTAATCCAATCATGGATTCAATAAAACACCTATAAATCTAAAATAACTGTACCATGTGTAGCCAGTTAAAATAACGGTTTGACCAGTACACATTGAGATAATGTCACGTTTACGAGCTTAAACTTAAACTTAAATTAACATACTAGAAATCCATTAAATGAAAATGAAATCTGCGGACTGAGCGAAAATCCAGTTAAATACTTTATAGACATGTTTGTTTTATTGTAAAGTAGGTTTATAGCGTCGGGTCGGTCAAGCAGCTAACTTCTCTACTCGTGTACCTACCTACTAGGCGTGTAGATAAGTCTGGCATGGACCATCGCCGTGGCGTCTCTTATTATTTTTCACAAACGTTTATAATTTTCAAAATATTCATTATACAAATGTGCCTTCATGAAGAGTGCGACCATGAACAGAGGTTTAAAGAGGAGATGAAGAATATCTACTTGACTGGGTATTGTTGAAGTCTAGCTGGCGGTTACTAGCGTTGCTTCCTTGTAAAAATTGATACATGTGAAGTTACACAAAAAATTAAGGCAAGAATATTTAAAGATTACACAAATTGTAAAAAAAAACTGATGACACATATAGACGAATGCATATGTTCAACAATATTTTTATATGAATGTTCCAAGAACACAATTACAGGATTTTGTCCACAGAGGAATAATTACTGATTAAGATAAATTATAGAAGTCTCATAGAGATGAAGCTATTTATATGGGAAATATATATGTAAGTCTTTACAAAGTAGCTCAAGGCTCACAACCTGTATAAACTGGCTTAAGTGATCACTTTACACAACGTTCACCAATTCCACCGTAAGAACATCCCCTCATTATCAAATTTTTGAATGTTGTAAATATGTTCTAAATCATTTTTTTTGGTATATTCAAATGGACTACGCTAGGACTAAGCTAGAGAGGGACTACGCAAATGGACTAGGTACATCTATTGTCATTCTCATGAAATAATATACATAGATTTCGCGGATATTAAACGGCATGATGGTAGTTTTAAAAATTCGATTTTTCTTCAATGCCTTTCAATATCTGTTATTGGTGGGTAAAAAAAGATTTAAATAACTTTTTCTTGTATTATTAATTTAGTATTATGATTTAGTATCTACATAATTATATGAATAATTATAATTTATTTAAGAAATTGCCGTAATCCCGTGAAAAAACACGTAACATAATTTAAGTAATATTTATTTATTTATTATACATTATAAAAACCCTGTAAAACATCGAGCTTAGGAAGCGTAAATTAATGGTTCGCGTCTCAGCTAAGCCGCGCTCTTACACTGTGCAGTATATATAGTATGTTCGGTGGCTATGTCGGTTAGTTGCCGCGTTGCCGTCCACGCGTCCGAGGTTCGAGTCTTCCTCCAGCCGTGTAATTTATTTTAGTCGTGAATTCCGGGAAGTTACGGAGTTACAGGACAGAGAGACAAATGAATTATTATATTTAGATTAGATTAGATATTTACCTCACTGTTGACGTTAGTTCCGATTAACTGATCTTCTAAGCATAGAATTAACCTCTGATAATTTTTGAGAATCCTCTTCATCTGGATACGTGTATCCGGATGCAGGGACCATTGGTCCTGAAACATGTTAATAATCCAATAAATAGTGGTTTTATACAAAGTGTTTTATTTTTATTGATATAGATCTATTAAAGGAATCTTCAGATTCACCTTGGTTGGAACATTATCATCTTCAGGTGTAAATGACACCAGTCCAGTACTTATAATTAAGTTCAAAATCCAATTGCACAGACAAGGACGACTGGTGGCACAATGTTTGTCAAAACTCTTTGATTGTCGCTTGGGCAACACCGCCTCATGACCAGCGCTATGAGGCAACTTGCGTTCAACAAACCCGTAAAACGTGGACGCGTCCTTTATTTGTAAACCCCAACGCAAACACCTCGTAGGACAATTATTTGTTCTATGCTAATATTTGTCATCGTTATAATGATGTTTTTTTTAAATAATTTTAGAAGTATTATACTACTGGTTGAGTTTTAAATTCTTAGCTGAGTGCTATGGCCCGCTGATAAAGAAACTTTTCGACACGGGACAACATCTTTAGTCTAAAAAAATTACCGTAATTATTGTTTGTGGCTAAAATATAAAGTAGAACGAACTTCATGGCCTGTGTTTATGAATGAAAATTTCAAGACATACGCGGCTTTTGCTATCATCAAATTTTCCGAGAGAATTTTCGGCCTCCGCATTCCCGTGTACATACCATATTTCTTCATCGCACAATTTCTTACACTGTCCCTTCAAGTACCAGATCCCTGAGAAACATGAGAAATTTCGACTGGGTACCTACTGCAGCAATATCGCGCACTTAAGTCCCATTTCACGACTGTAAATGAATTGGACATATTCTCTAACTCATTAACGAGCTACAAAAATCTTTTTCACGATGCTTTTTCATAAAATTACATTTATCTAAATATAATAATTTCTTTGTCTGTCTTCACGGCTATAAAATGAAATTATACGGCTGGGGAGAGACTTGAACCTCGAACACGCGAACAGCAGCGCGTCTACTAGACAACTTCTTCTTGGCCCACCATCGCTTCTCCGTGGCCCGCTAAAATATACTCTATGTGTATACTACACATTGTAAGAGCTGGGCTTAGCTAAGACGCGAACTATTAATTTACGCCTCCCCCGAGATTTTTCATACACGGCTAGTAAGAATATATTTATATATTTTAGTCCTATATGTACATATTCGTCATGATTATTTTTATATTCCTGAATATTATAGATTATGGGCAATCATTGCATCTGAGTATATATAACCCTGAATACCTTAATTTATGTTCTGCATCTTTAGAATTTATTAGTGAGATACTCACGTTCTTTCACCACTGTCCCAAATAGCTAAAATGTCTCTGTCCAAAAATCATTTTTATATATTTAAATTAGTAGTTTCTAACTTAAAATTATCTCGAGGTAGATACGAAATATTATTTGGTTGCTAAAAATACATTTACTGCATCAGTAAGCCAAAATCTACAACAAACACAGAGATCTGTCCGGAAACTTCGTTGAAATTCTTAATAATTGAATTATAATATTTTGAAAAATCCGTTATTATTATTAATATATTATTAATAATTTAATTATAAAATCAATATAATTTGTCTATTTATATTTTTGGGGGCAAAGCAAACAGGAAGGCTGGGAAGGAAATCGGACTCACCGATCTCATCCGAAAGATTCCTCCGGTTTCGCTGTCACTTCAGGGTGGGCTATATTAACAATTTTCTTTGTCACCGGCACGATTGCAATTTTAATTATCGTCAGAGTTACGAACAGTATGGAATTACGGATTCCGAGCTGTACTTAGCATGCGTACAACAAATTTTTAACCACTTTTTACTGGCGCCGCAGGTAGACCGGGATCGCGATATGGTGCGTCGCATTAGTTCGAAACATGTATCGCTGTCAGATGATATTTTAGTGCGGCATTAATATCTGACAGCGGTGCTCTCTCAGAAGCTGTACATAACACTAAATCAATTAGAAAAAGTTTCTTAAAAAAGTTTATGAAATAATATATAATATTTTGTGATGCCATAATTTAACTTATGAAATAAAGTTACAAAGAGATGCGGTAATTTAATTATTCAACAGTAACTACCATTTTAGACCATGGAACAAACTACATTTTTTATGGCAGTATCACCGTTTGAAAGAACTAGATTCTGCGGACAAAACACTTGCAATCAACTAGTCAAACAGGTCTCCAGATACTCTTACTACAGACACACGTTATGTACATACATGTTCCACATATGTACATTCGTCTTTGCTCTAAATGCCCACATTAGGTTGTTTCACTTGCACTTTCTTAGAGATTATTTCCCTCAATCTTCTGGTGTGAGTTTTCTGGAATATTCTGCCGTGTTTCTACAACCTTTCTGTATCCCTGGATGACGTATCCCATTACAGGGTCCATTATGAGGGCTGATGTGTTGTATAAACGGCAGAATGTCCCAGAAAACCCAAACCAGAAATTTCTGACGGGCCAAGTGAAAAGCTTAGAACATTATTTTACTCAGTTTATGATAATTCGTTTCTAAAATATTATACATTTTATTGTCTTTTATTCAGAGGGTTTTTTCAAAAAAAAAAATTCTCGATAACTGCGTCAGAAAGAGCGCGTTAGCAAATTTCGTAACATTTTCATATACTCTCTTATTTATAATAAAAGTTTTTCTAATTTCTAAACATATAATTAATCTAACTGAAATCCTATGTTATTTGTATGTACAATTTATTTTTGTTATATTAGGTCCTTACATATGAAATTGACGTTTTTCCGTACTGGCAAATTTGATCTCAAATATCTTCTCATTGGTTAGGAATTCCAAATCCAAATTTATACAGCTATTTACTCATGTATTTGTGTTTTGAAAATTATAATTCATTTGTTTTTTCCTCAATTGTTTTTTTCTTTGCGTCACTCAGTTTATAAAATGAAAAACTTGAAATATCGCGTTATTAACGAGTACGAGTTCCACCGTGGCACCAGTGCTGCAGAAACGGCTCGAAGGATTAATGATGTGTATGGCGACGGTGCCGCAAAAGAAAACACAGTGCGTTTTTGGTTCCAACGTTTTCGTTCTGGAAATTTCGACCTGCAGAACAAGCCCCGTGGACGGCCGGAGACCAAAGTTGATAATGAAGAATTGAAGGCTATTGTGGAAGCGGATCCATCGCAAACCACATCCGAGTTAGCTGCAGGCTGCGGTGTTAGTGATAAAACTGTTTTAATCCACTTGAAGCAAATTGGTAAGGTGAAAAAGCTTGAAAGGTGGGTACCTCACGAATTGAGTGAAGCAAATCAACAAACGCGCGTTGACTGCTGCGTTGCATTACTCAACCGGCACAATAATGAAGGGATTTTAAATCGAATCATTACCTGTGATGAAAAGTGGATCCTGTACGATAATCGGAAGCGCTCATCGCAATGGCTGAACCCTGCCGAACCAGCCAAACCATGCCCCAAGCGAAAATTGACTCCAAAAAAGTTACTTGTGAGCGTTTGGTGGACTAGTGCTGGTGTCGTTCACTACAGCTTTCTTAAATCTGGCCAGACGATTACGGCAGATGTCTATTGTCAGCAACTGCAAACCATGATGGAAAAGCTAGCTGCTAAACAACCGAGGCTGGTTAATCGCTCTAGGCCACTGCTGCTTCATGATAACGCTAGACCACACACTGCACAACAGACAGCTACCAAATTAGAGGAGCTTCAATTGGAATGTCTAAGACATCCACCGTACTCTCCGGACCTTGCCCCAACAGATTACCATTTTTTTCGAAATTTGGATAACTTCTTGCAAAGGAAAAAATTCAACTCCGATGGGGCAGTCAAAACCGCCTTCAAAGATTTTATTGATTCCCGTCCGAATGATTTTTATAGTAAAGGGATCGATGAACTACCTATGAGATGGCAAAAGTGCATAGATAGCAATGGTACATACTTTGATTAAATAAATATATTATAATAAAAAAAATCGGCTTTATGTTCCTCCCATACTAAACGTCAATTTCATATGTAAGGACCTAATATATATCATATCATAATAAGGGTTATAATATCAAATTTGTTTCCATAGCTGATTGGAAAATTCAGAATACTTATTGCTATTATCATAAGTGCTTCTTAATTCTAATATCAAAATTTCTGATAGTTGTACCTATATAAAAATGAAATATTAAAATGAAAATGCTAACTTGCTAACGTCGCTTATCTTGTTAACTGTTGACATTTCACCCAAGTGTAAATAAATGTGCAATTCAAAATTAAATGAAGAAGACTCCCCCGAAGTTTTTGCTAATAGCTACGAGACATCTTGTATAAAACAAAACTGACTACAAATTATCTGATTAATAACTTATACACTTTCATCTGACATCGTCAGAAGAAATATGTTGTGGTGTGGTTGAGATTTATATCACATATGTGATATAAATATCACAACCATACCTCTAAGGCCCGGTTGTTTCAAGTTCGATTAAAGTAAGCGGAAATCCTGGCTTAAACTGAGCTTAACCTCAAGGTCACGCGAAATCTCGCAGAATTGAGTTGTTTCAAACTAAAAATCTATTAAAATCGGATTAGGGGTGTTGCAATTGTGTAAAATAAAAATCATAGACAAATGCACGCCAAAATAATTTTGCATATGGCAACACATAATTTAAATTTCATTTGACAGCAAGCAGATGTTTGGATCAGTTTCGATAAATTTCAATACATGTCATCAACAATGCGGTTTTACTGAAGATGTCCACAAGAAGATGAAAGGAGACTAGTGGGCCGCATTACGCAACTAATTTAATGTTTTGTGGCTTTGTTCCCGTCTAAATGCGCACTGTCCAACTGATTTTCCAAGTAGATTCGAGAATACGATGAAATGCGCCAGGAAGGTTAGTTATTGACGAAATTAAATGTTATCTTACCTATTTAGTGTTTGCAAGAACAATATGTTTTTATTTGATCTGTATTATATTTCTTTAGTTTTTCTGTTTATAACCTTTTCTTTGTTTGCAGGTAATAAGAAAAGTGAATCCAAAGCCAACTCAATCTCAAAGTGATATGCAGAATAAATTATATGTGGTTCAGTTAGATATTTTCAAAACCCAACTATCTAAAGAATCGGCAGGAAATTCACGAAGTTGTTTTGGAAAGGCATAATGCCAAAAGAGATCTGGCTTAATTTTATTACAAGTTGTATTTTTTTATTAAAATATTCATTTTCCTGTTAATACAAGATAGGTAGGTATATAAAATATAATAAAATAAAAGAATTTCATACACCGAATATATTGTTTTATTACTATTATTCCGCGGACGTCCTCTGCTTCTGCTGCTTTCGACAAACAATTCTCCTTGCCATCCTTTCTTTGCTTATCTGTTCCACATGACCAAACCAGTGGCCATGTCACTGGCTCTGCATACTGAGAATTCCGAGTTCGATTCCCGGTGAGGTCGCAATACATCTTTCAGATTTCTTTAAAATCTAGGTTTTCTTGTCGGACCGCAATTAAAATTGGGCCTTCAGGCCCATTGTAGCATTAAAAATTGCTGTACATATGGTTTGAGGGCATAGTCCCGGTCTCCTACAATATAGCAATTACCAAATCTGGTACCTGGTACCGTTTGTCGTTACTTGATATTTTTTTGGACATAATGACAAATATATTTCTGATTTTTATAGTGCTCTTCGGCTGACTAAAATGTGATCTGTGGTCAGCCATTGCTCTGGTAATGGCTGACCCTATCCTCAGTCTAAGAAACAATATTCCAGATGCATCACCTACGCACCTTTCATCGATATAAATGTAAAATTATCAACACCCGAGTGAAATAGAAACCTTGAAAAAAAATATTGTCGACAATGCCCTGCGGTAAAATTCATTTAGAATTGCGGAAAAATCAATTTCTTCTGACAAAAAAGTATTGTTCGAGGTCTAAGTAAATTACTTCTCCTGTTAAGGATATACTGTAGGATCAGTCGATCGTCAGAAAAGCCTATGTCACCCTACATAATATTGTACATTTCGACATTTTGTATGTAAAATGTCGAAAAATTAATAAAAAAATATTTTATTGACAGATGTCATTTACATTGCGCAGTGCGCATGTGCGTTTCTGACCGAGAGTTTAATCTAAAATTTCCTATCTAAAAAAAAAAAAAAATCCGATTTAGAACAACCCGTTTTTGAAAAAAGTACTCAAAATTTGAGTTTAAACTCTACGCTTACTTTGATCGAACTTGAAACAACCGGGCCTAAGTAATATTTCTGTTTCCTTGGCTGTGATTGCTAGGAATAAAGTAACCCTATAAAACCAGCACTCCTTTGCAATGAAATCGACCGCCGTGGCCAAGTATTCCATTAACTTGTGAACGAGTGAAAATAGTAAATTAATGAAAAAGTTGGTAACCACAAAATAGATACTTGAGCAGGTTTTACTTACATTTTTCATTACCCTGTTATTATATTTTCATCATTTATTATCATCCAAAGATTATTTTTAACCATTAATTATGATTTCTCTAACTACGTATGATTAGACTTGCTAACCGCATACCTGAATTCATTGAGATTACTAGGTTAAATTATTGTTTCTTTTTTAAACCTGTCAATGTTCAATTGTCTTGATTCAAGTCTCGATTGTCCTGTTTTTATTCTGGTAGGATTCATTTTGTACTTTTGAGACGTTCTTGTGTAGTGTTGATGATTTTTATGTGTTTTGCGTAATTTACTACAACGTCCCTGCCTTTTTGCCATTAGGACGCTTCTGAATATATTTTAAAGCTTAAATATTGGTTATATTACTAACGTTAAATTGCTGGGGTTTGAATCAAATTCCCAACAGCCTAACATCCCGACAATATAGTATTTCTTTTTAAAATTTATATATGCATATTTTTGTGAGAATACTCATTCATTTTAAATGGTATTTAAGGAAAAAAATCCGGTGGATTTCCTAAAAGTATTTCGTTTCATGCCATGCCTATTCATTGTTTTTAATATTCATATTTTTTTATACAATTTAGATTTTATAATTAGTTTTTTAAACAATAGTTACAATAAAACATATTAGAATATTCGTACAATTTCTACATATGCTATAAAATGAATTATTGTTTAGTTTTATTATTTAACTATCAGTTTGATAATTTTAACAGTTGAAGAACTTATTCACGTTATTGTAAACGTATGTAAATGAGAGCAGTAGGTACAATATAAAAATATTTTTATGGAAGCTGGCTTGTCAGGCAACGGAATGTCGGTCAGTTGACTTGTCGGACAGTTGGCTTCTCAGCAGGGGTAGTTAGAAAAAAAGATAAAATGCTTCCGCCTGTTCCGCCCTGACGTGTATGTCCACTTTCATACGTGTTCTTGTGCACGCTCGTCGATTATTTAAGTTTCTAACAGGGTCAGATTCCAGTATCTAGTTTACTTGAGCACGCGAGCTCTTTATTTCAATTCTCTGAATACTTGCTTCGTATTTCTTTCTTTGATTCTTGGAATCCACGTCTCAATCATATAATCGAATAATGTAGCGCTAAAATTCGATTTGCTTTGAATTTTTTTTTTATCACAGATTTTTATTCCACGTAGATATTTCCCAATATCTACGTGGAATAAAACATTGTTAGATTACGCGCGTCACGTAATCTAACAATGTTGACCTTAGGATCTGTGTACTTTTGTATTTTTGGTTTAGTTGTAATCTGTACTAATATTTTGCCCATTCTCAATTATTATTTTGTTTAATACCATATTATAAAAGTTTTTTCTAATTTTTCAACTCCAAAAATGTGTATTCTGTAAAATCTTCTAATTGCCTTAATATTGCACAACAATGATTTCGTAGTGCCATATGTGATAAATGATAAAAATCATTATGATTTTTTATAATAAATGATAAAAATCATTATGATAAAAATAAATTATAAAAATCATTATGATTTTTTATAATAAATTATAAAAATCATTATGATTTTTTTTTAAATCTTTATTTTTATAATATAACTAGCTGTACGTACCCAGCGTTACACGGGTTAAGGATTAAGTTATAAATAAATTTGTTGGGGGAAACAAAGGTTCCATTGCTTTGAAAAGCCCTAATTAATTATAACAATGTTTCCATTTAATAAAGGCTGTGGTGCATAGAATGTCTAGGGAAGAAATGTGGCCTATTTTTTCCGTCGGGAATATGTATGCAAAATTTGGGTCCAATTGGTCAAGCGGTATAGATTTGTACAGAAAATATATCTGGGGGGGAGATTAGAGGGGGAAGGAAATTGTCACCTTATTACCCGACTGGTCCTAAACAATAAGTATACAAAATTTGGGTCAGATCAGTTAAATGGTACAGATTTGCATGGAAAATATATCAGAGGGGGGGTGGGGTAAGCGGTGAGGGAGGAAATGTCACCTATGTTACCCACAGGGTCCCTAAGAATACGTGTCAAAAGTTGAGTCAAAAAATAAGTGTCCAAATTTTGAGTCCGATCGGCCGAACGGTACAGTTTTGCAATGAAAATATATCAGGGGGAGGGGAAGGGGTATAAGTGGAGGGGAAAAATGTCGCCTATATTACCCGCCGGATTCTGAACCATATGAGTATGCAATATTTGAGACAAATCGGACAAACGGTGAACATTTGTACACAGAACAGAGAGACAGACAGACATTGAGTTTTATAGGTATTGATTGATATATGGTTCAAACGCTTTATTTAAGCAAAGACAACCGAATGTAATCAAAAAATTTGAATTCGGAAAATGTTAGGTACCTTTATCTAAATATTTATTAATATTGCAAGGGTAGGTACCGGCGCGTTTTTTTTTTAAAATAATTTGTGTAAATTATAATGGAACGCTGTGTCTAAATTTTAAAGCAATCGGTGAAGAACATTCAGAGATTAGCGATTTTGTACAAACGGACATTTACATTTTTATTTATATAGATAGTAATAAAATAAAATAAAGCTAAAAATAAAATATAAGTAAAAAAATCAATAAATAAAAAGTTATAAGTAAAAATATAAAAATACCGCTACTGATAATGATATAATTTCGTGAAGTTTAATTAATTAATTTAGAGAAGTTTAGTGAATATAATTTCAATTCGTTACGACATATTGAATTAGGTAAAATTCAGTGTGATCATTTTAAGTCTGTTTCGTCTCATCGTAATGTGAAGTAATGTAATATAAAGCGATGTGCAATCGTGATTTCAAATAATTAAATTTCGGAATTTAAAATTAAGTTACATCATATGTATTTACGACACCTTTAATGATTGGTAAAAATTGGTTGAAAATGAGTTTCATGATGTATAATAATTATAATAATTTTTATTAATTTTGCAAATGTAAAACTGGTAATAATGGAATATTGTTTATACCAACGTATTCTAAAAATAATAATATTGCTATTTATGCGGAACATTGGTTTGTATGTTCCTGATAATTAATTACCTTAGACAGCGACAGCATAGATTGTTTCACATTCCAATATACAGGACCTATTATGTACTATTATATGTATTATATACTATTATGCTGAACAATATCACTCTGGACATTGATCTGTTCCATGTCTCTGAGAAGGTTTTCCGAAGCAGGATTCTCCTGCACCTTTGATACGAATGATTTTATATATATTATAATATATATAAGAACACATTCTTATTGTGAAGTTGCAATTTTTTCAGAACAAAGTTCTGTGGGTAGCAGCCAAATATTTTTTTGTGGATTTGATTTTTCTGTCTTTTTTATTGATTAATTAATTTGATTTTAACAAAAACAAATATCAAACAATTTTTTTTTGTTTTTGTTTTTATATGTTTATATTTTTCTAACTTACTTATACCTAAAATTTACGAATAAAATTTGTATTTTTATGTACATGTTATATAAAAATAAATAAATTGAAATTGAAATCACAAAATAGATGGGACGAATTTATTCATTCCCATGTAATTACTTAGTATTTGCGATGAGTATTTTTAAAATTAGTTGAGAATATAATTTTAATCAATGTGTTTCTATGTCTACATAAACTATGGTGCAACATCACTTTTCAACACCAACGGTTGTACAGTAATAACATATCATAAATGGATTGTAGTATTGGATTCACAATGCCTGGGTATTCTAAAAAATAATTTTTTGTTTGATATTGAAGTGACACGTAGGTATGTCAAGCACATTTCTATCATCACGCAAAGCAGTCATTGCGATCTGGCTAAAATAAAAGTGATAAAATAATCACTTAATAAAATTATTGTAAAGTTTAGAAATCAGTTTATTTCACATATATCTACTCAGTTCTTCACCCAAAGAGTTCAAATATTAAATTAAAAACAATATTTTTGTTACAATAAAAGAAATATTGACATTTGACAGATGTCTTGACATTTCTCTATTTTTGAGCGTTATCTTTCTATTTAAAGAATAAGCCAGTTTAATAGAGTTATTTACCTATTTGTCGAAGGTTATCCCCGTGTTAACTGCGTAATTTGTAGTACCGCGATTTCATGTTTTATTACAAACTCGTTTAAGTCGACTCGTTAAGATTGCGTGGTTTCTTAATCTGTTTCGCTTCGTCGGTCTCCCGCATGAACACGGCTCAAATGTTAATCTAGTGAAACTTCTGTTTATATAAAGGTCGCATGATCGATTCCATGCAAACCTTCATCGAGTGTAACATTATGCGAGACCTTGACACCATCATACAAATTTAAAAAAACATGAAATCAATTTAATAAATAAAGATTAGTCAATTAGAAAGTAGGAAAAAATCCTGTCTCCTAATAATAATGTTTCTTTCCCGGGGAATAACCATTTTCACCACAATAACCATCTACGATTATGAAAACTTACAGATTTTTGTATGAGGGGTTTATAAACAAAACTGATACATTCTGTTGCGTTAATTTTCAGACAGCATATTCCTCTCGTCTACTGTCAACTAATCAAATGTGGACTGTACCACACAACCTGTGAGGTTTTTGAGAACTTAGGATTGATATCGTTTCCTCCGTAGTTTGTATTAAAATACACCAACCGTATACTCAAAGTTAGAAAAAACATATACATGGTGGAATGCAGCACAATTATACACTTTTGAATACGGGTTTATACCGGAAATTTCTTGTTATTGTCTTGGTTGATATCCAAAATACAGAACGTAGATATGCTTAAGCAGAGAAACCTCTCTGCTTAAACATACATTCTGTATTGTGGTTATCACTCGTTTTAAAAACTGAAAATGTAACAAGGATTGCGGGTCGAAAAGGAAACATAGGACTACAAAGAGGTACAAAACAGAAAGATGACAAAACAAAAGAAAATGGCATAAAGCCTGAGTAGGATATCGAGAGGACTGCGAGAGAGAAATAAAGTAAATGCCATTGCTTGAATGTCTGAGTGCCTGAATGCCATTATGGCCAGGAAGCAAGAATAGAGGTTTATAACGGAATTCTGGAGTCAACTCTACGGTATTGAATCCTGGAATCTGCAAAAAGAAATTAAAATAGACTGAATGCGGTCATCAAGGCGCATATGTGTAAAATATTTGGTCGATAGAGTGAGGAATTAATGAATGAGTGAGGAATGAGAAGCGAATGAAATGCTGGCTTAATGTGTCTCGGTTCATGAAAATATTTTTTGCGGAAACACAGGCCGCGGCCGCGCAGCAGCCTCCATTGGTACTTGCCTTGAAATAAATTTTACCTAGCAAAGGCAATCGGCTTTTTTCTTTCTGCTAGTTAATGTATATTTTAAGGTGGTGTCATAATGTTTAATTATTCAATTAAACATTATTACACCTTGGCGTCTTCCTTTAGTGTCAAAAATAATGCTCAATCTTCACGAAATGGTGGATCTTCAAAATGTATTGGAACAGTTCCAACACAATGAAACAATGACGTCATAAATGTTTCAACAGAGTTTTTGTATTCATTTCTGAAAAATGGTTTTTCCTCCATAATATTATTGACGCACAAAAAGATTCTCGGTATACATATACATATTAACGTTTGCCGGAGGCTCTTAACGACGACAGTGACCTAACAATTGTATTATTGAGTGGATTCTTGACGGAAAAATAAATAAATGAACGGAATGAACCGGAAATCTTATGTATAAGTACTTATTTTAGAATTAAATATGTATATAATTAAATATTCGAGTATATGTCTGCATATATACTCATACAATAGTACAAGAAACCGGGGCTTGGGTACGACAGAAACTAGCAATCCTTAAGATAAAGATTAATTTTGGACAGAGTATTGCGAAAATATTGCACCAAAAATGCACAAAAAACTATCTTTAAAGTTGACGAATAATCTATTCTGAGACATTCTGCCGTAGCCTAAACATCAGCCAGAATGGTCTTGTACACAAAGCAAAATACCCGAAAAAATTCTTACCAGAAAACAATATGAATGCATTTATGGACATGTAGGTACATGTATCTATATGTACATATGTATATATACAATTATTTAATTAATTTAATTGTTTGTATGATATTTCGTACAATAAGTAACTTCACATGGACACTCAGGATCGTGCTTTAGGGCTAATCGAGCTAAGCGACATTTTCCAGTTAAAAATAAAATTGTTAATGTGTTTATAAAAAATATAATTTTGTATCATAATTAAATTAAATTTTGGCTGTAAACAGAACTAATTATCATTTTATTCAATAAATAAAAATATGCATGCAGTGTGCAATGCCTGGCAAGGTCCTAAGGGTACATAAACTTACTAGGGGTAACTTTTCACGTCGGATAATATAAGTCATCAAAACCGAGACCTTCAATTCAATTCAATTCAATTTTTATTTATTCCATAATATGTATATTACAAACTTTATATTCAAGGCATACATATTATGAAGTTATATCTAAAAGTATACATATACACACATACATACACACATCTTTGCTAGGATCTGGAAATTGATGGTTGAAATATAAGGGTTCCGATATTAAAAACATACGACGATAAAATTTTGTGTGCATATGTCTCTTAGAGATGGGTATGTCTTACAATTAGTGATAAGCTGGACCGATATTGTGGCTATGATTGATAACTGAGATAAAACTGTTGACGGTTTACTTTTTAGTGTACTAGTAATTTCTCGCCGAGTTACAGTTTGAATAGTCAATTACCAATTTCACAATCACGGTTCAGCTCATCTCTAATTACTGCGAGCAACTATGTACCTACTAGAGAATGTAGAAAATCATTTTTGAAAGCTGGTGGTTCTAGTATGAGTTTCTAGAAGTTTGAAATGTTTAGATATTTCTCAAGGTTTCTTGATAAACTTTTCTATCTACGCAAAACCGGGTATATCAGCCAGTAATTTAATGAAAAAAATAATAAATCAAACCGCATTTACAGTTTGCATTCTTTTCTTGAAATTACTGTCCGGTCGGAATACCTTCGCCGGTCTATAAAGACGGGCTTGAGCTACTCTACAAGTACTTACTATGTTAAGCGGTAAATGCATTAAATCAATAAAAAGTTGCCATCTGCTCAGGTATGATGCAAGACCTCCGGAGCTCTAACACGTTAGGTCAGAACGGCGTGACATCACTAATTACGATGTATGAATTTAATATGAAAGTATTCTCGTCTCGTTACCAAATTATCCATGTATACATTTTTGTGTTTGAAACAGTTCCAATATTAATTGTTGATTCTCTTTTTAGTTTAACTCTCTCTCACTTTTGTTATTAGACGGCATTAGCACATAATAAACGTATAATAACTATACGGGGTTATTTGGAAAGCATTAATAACCTCGCAGGACGATTTAACTTGTATTGAAATTATGGTATTGTAATGATGGTTCAATGTTTTGTAAAAAAAATGCTAATTTTGATGTCGCATATCTGTTGTTACTATTACCAAGGACTTTAAATGCTGTGAGCACATAGCGAGCGTGGTTAAGAAGGCTAACTCTATTTTGTATTTAGTGAGAAGATCATTCCAACATCTGACAACAACAACATATTCACAACTATTTATAAGACGTATGTGAGGCCTCTCCTCGAATATGCCTCTCAGATCTGGAATCCATATTTTGTTAAAGATATAGTTTTACTGGAAAATGTTCAGAGACGAGCCACAAAATTGCCCTTGGGTCTTAAAAACCTGGAATATGCGGAAAGGCTGAGAGTATTGAAACTGCCCACTCTTCAGGAGCGACGAGCAAGAGGTGACCTCATCGAGACATTCAAGATTCTATCGGGCTACTACAATATTCCTAATATGACAGATATGTTTGCATTTAACACTAATGTGGGCCTTCGAGGACATCACCTGAAGTTGAACAAGTCTCGGTTCTCGTGTAACCCAAGAAAGCTTGCATTAAGCAATAGAGTGGTCAATATGTGGAACAGTTTGCCCGAGGATGTTGTGTCTGCAGCCAGTGTCAACCAATTTAAGAATAGGCTGGATATTCAAATGAGAGACAGTGATATGGGCCTATCAGCTTAAGCTGCCTGCCCATTATCAATAATAATAATAATAATATCTCCATAACTATTGATATTAATTAGGTCATGGTTGCTTGAACATTTTCAATTCATAATCATGGCACGAATATAGTCGTACGTTCCCATCCAGACACGGGGAAAGAAGTAAGTCTATACCAAAAATTTTCTAATAGACTTGTTTAAAAATGTAATAGTTTTATTCAGATCGGCGCTGATAAATTAGCTTTTATTGGTTCGGAGACAATCTTATAACTTATACGTTTGTCTCCGAAATATAAATTATGCACAAGCTACTATGTTAGCCTGTTGGTCACTACCTGCCTCGCTAGTAGGTGCGTGCAGTCATTACATTGACGCATGAATTAAACGTAAACGTATATTATGAAAAAAAAAAAACGACAGGATATTATTATATGTTATATTAAATTCGGAATAATACGAAAATAATTATGATTTTTATTTCTATATATTTATTGACTGCACGTCGTTGCTCGCTAGGAATATTTCTGTTCTGAGTTAGGTAGCAATTATTAATTTCTTAGATCAACTTATAATTTACAATACAGTTTTTTTTTTATTACATTATTTAATTTTTCATGAATGTATTCATTGATGCACGTAGCATGCTGTATAAGCGCAAATACATTTTCTACCCCATTTCTCTAAAGGCTAGTATTTTCACTGCGATTGCAGCTATTAAAGTGACCTACTGACTGCCTAGCACGGTATCTCTGACACGTTTTACCGTTCGTACGTTTGTAGTCTCATTCACTTGTACTTTTCGTAGGCAAGCGGCAGCCGACTGTGTCACTAGTCAATACCGAGCCGAGTGGAGCGCCGCAGGGCCGGTCTTATAAGCGAAACACCAAATATCCGTTAGTATATCGACGAATAACGAACGGATTGCCATTCGTTAGTAAATATTACCGACGCTCGTCAACTTTTTTGACCGTCCGTAAATATCGAAATATCGAACTGCTCTGGATTTTAGAGTCGTTAGAGGCGAATTATATCTCTTTTCTATGGAAACAAAACATAACCTAAAATTTCTCACGTGAAACCCCATCAAAGTCTTCAGCAGCTAGATCCAAGAGCATAGAATCTCAAGGCAACAAGCAATTTTGCGGTCGGTGATAATGTCAGATTCCTACGCGTGCGCCTTTTTACATTTTGCCCAATATCTTCTAGAAGCTCTTAAGCGCAGATCCTTTCGGCAAGCAAAAACGGTAGATAAAATCTGCGTCATCTAAAATACTAAAATAATTCACTCGTAGGTATATTGAACACTCTTTATCGTCCAGTTTGTTCTTCATCGGACGAACTTGAATACAATAATAGCCGGGCATCGCTATCTGAAAACATTTTTCTTTGAAAATGTAGCAGCAGCCAGCGCAGTACATATGTACATGTTAAACGACAACGGACCTAACCTTAAAAAATAATACGTCAATCTGTCATACAGTTGCCGGCAAACTTCTTGAAATTTTTTGGCATAGTGGGGGAATGCGCAGAAGACAAATTTTGGGTCTCGTTGGTGGAAAGGTACATGCGCAAACTTCCCCCCCACTACGCCGAAAAATTTCAAGATGTTTGCTGGCTACTGTACGTGTCAATTTCAACTAACGGACGGGTATACTGGTGGTTCGACTGTCGGTATCGGTAAAATTTTACTAAAAGTTGACTAACGGATTGTTATAAGACGAAAAAAATGACGTGTGTATAAAATTTCGGTTTAATTGGTCTGAAATTTAACCAACGGACGTTTATAAGACTGGCTCTCGGTGTTGCAGTCCTCGGTAGTAATGGGTCCGCTCTGAACTCACTACTACAATGTAGTACTACATTACACTGAAGTGCACACTTCGCACGTTTTGAAGTGTAGTGCACACTACAAACTACAAACACCAAAGTTATGGAAAGTATAAACTTCAAATAGTGCACTTCATTTCAAAGCGAACACTACAAAGTACACACACTTCAAAGTTATCGAAAGTATGAGAAACATACTTTAAATAGTGCATTTTTTACGTGAAATTTTTGGGAAGTTGATGTAGATAAATGAAGAAATCTCTGGAAACTGTAACAAACCCCCCCCCAAGGTTTGAAAATTTTTTGGAATCGAATGAAGAAATTTGGCTGGCGACCTGTTTTTTTATTTTTTTAGGTCGCCAAATGTTAATTCGGAGAAAATATCATCATTTATCTTAAGTATTTTTCTCGTGGACCTTTTTTTTTTTGTTTAGCTCGCCAAATTTTTATTTGGGAAAAAAATATTTACTTCACCAGTACTACAATTTTGTGGTACAATTACTTAATTTCATTACTTCACTTCATTAGTTCACTTCATTTCGTAGTACTACACTTACTTCACTTCATGTGGTTTTTACTACAATTGTAGTGTACACTTTGTAGTCTTCAAACTGGTGAACTTGTGTGTGTTGTAGTTTAATTTTGAAATGTAGTTTTTCCCTTCGCTAGTCCTCGGGCGCCCGACTGGTTCTGCAGGCCCCGCGCGCCCGGCCGTGAGGGACGGCAGATCGCGAATAGAAGCGGGACCGATTAAATCAAGCGCCAATTAAGAGAGCCATGCAGATATATCGAAATAGGAAAATTATGTTTAACTGCATTTATGCGGGTAAAAGTCAAACCTGGGCCCGCGGTATTTTTAGAAATTTGCCGAGAAACTGTTCACAGAATTCGTTTGAAAGTTTTTACATCTCTTTTAAACGTAATCTCACTCGTAATATCGACGGTCCGTATGTAAACTAGATATCCTAGTTTGCAAAATAGAAATTTTACAGGAGAGCTGTTTGACGTCTGGCTTTACATACAAAATGAGCGCATTTGTCAACTTACATGTCATTCTTTTTTCTCTGAAAAAAGTGTAAACACATTGTTTTTAAATTATGTATTGCGGAGAAGAGTATTGGTAAAAAAATTAACCCATTAAAACCAAGTTTTTATTATACTCCCTTTCTCATTGAATCAGGTTTCGTGCCTACTGCCCGCGTCGGGGTCATTACTCATTCGTATTGATTCCAATTTGAAAAAACCATTAAAATTTCGAAAAATCCATAATTATACTATAAATTTTTTAAACGAAAATTTGTTAGATCATTTTTATCGTCGCCACGAGTCTGCCTGCAAAGTTTCAGCTCGATTGGATCACAGAAAAAGGTTAAAATCGATCCAAAGTTTTTCCGGCAGACAAAAAACCGCAGACGCTACGAGTTAAAAGAAAGGAAGTAAAAAGGCAAAAATGTAATATTGGTAGATGCCTGAGTTTACGTAGGGGCTATCGACGTACCTCTAAGCGGGACACAAAAAGTAGGTTTGCGAAGAAGCTTTTAAAAAAAAGGTTTAATGTCATCAAATTAACAATGAACTTTATTTATATAACTGCTTGAGTTAGAATTTTTAACCAACCGGTTTTATTACTTCTACAATATGTATCATTAGATAATATTTTTTTTATCATCCTTCTGAAGGAAATAATTGTTCCCGAAACCAGTTGGTTGAGTATTAGTTTAGTGTCCACTTGTTAGTCTAGTGGTTAAGACGCTCGCCAATCCATTGGTCGAAGTTTCGAATTTCATTCCATGAGACCAGCAAAATAGTCCTGTTTGAAAATAATATGAGTATTAATGAATATTAATAATATCAAGGTCTTTTGGAAGGAAGTTAAAAAGTCTCGAAGTGGCACGAAAAGAGGTAGTGTGAATGTTATAATGTCAAAGAATGGAAAGATGCTTAGGATCCTAACGAGGATGCGAAATGTCACCATGGTTTTTCAATCTGTATGTGGACAATTGTATGAAAGTACTGAAGTAACTAGAAGTAGGAGCGAAAATGAACTAAGTGTGATGTTATTGCAAAAAGCGAATGCTTAGAACAGGTGAATGAGTTTGTGTGCTTGGAAAGTATGTTTGATAGAGACGGCAAGGCTGAGAACGATATCGAAAGGAGAGTGACTGCGGGTAACAGAGTAAATGGTGCTCTGAACGCCATTATGACCAATAAGAGCCTGTCAGAAAAGCAAGACTAGCGGTACATAATGGCGTTCTAGTGCTAACTCTAATTTACGGAAGTGAATCCTGGAATTGGCAAAAAAGGAATGAAAGCAGACTAAATGCGGTGGAAATGCAGTTATTAAGACTCTTCTGTGCAAAATCTTTGGTCGATAGAGCGAGGAAAGAACAAATTAGAAGTGAATGTAATGCTGGCAGTAATGTGTTAGATAGAATGGAGTGCTAAGATGGTTTGGTCATGTAGAACGTATGAGTGAGGAAATGATGGTTAGGAAAATATATGGAGCGAGTGTTGAAGGCAAAAGGAATAGAGGGCGTCCGCAAAAGACCTGGCACGATCAGGTACTACAAGTATTAGATGATGCCCCTGTTAAAAGCCTCAACAACCGTAGAACATGTATGAGAAGATGTATGAATGTAGCGGAAGCAAAGGTGGTGTGTCAAGATAGAAGAATACAGTGTTCTATCCTCTCTGCCTCCCCCTGCGGAGAAACGACGTGATGGTTAGTTAGTTAGTTAATGTGACGCATATTTCTTATAGGTACGCATGTCTGTTTAAAGAAAATGTTCGGTATAAATTTTATTAAATTTTAATTGAAAACAACAACAATATAATATTTTAAGATAAATATCAAAAATACGTATTGAAAACTGGACAGTTTATTGAAAATAATTGATGTAAAATAATATTTAATCATATTTATAATTGGGTTAGTTCTATTTATTAAAATCAACCAGTTTCCTGAAATATCATTTCTTTCATCAGGGTAATAAAAATAATTGTCAACATAAAACTATTATCTTTTGTCTCAATTTAAAACTTTTTAAATAATAAGAAATAATAATTCTTTATTTGACAACATAAATATTTAAGAAATAGTATGATGAAATGTATGAAAAAACGTACTTAGTCCTTATAGATTATTAATTATTGGAAACATTTTTAGGAAAGGACTTGTGGTAAAGCCTTTTTTTACTTTTTTCTTAACTTATTTCTAACGATTCCAAACCATTAAATTTACGTTATATTCAGTACCAGGTCTTTCATTTCCTGGTAGTTAGTATCTGCATCCATATTCTATTTTTATTTCACGTGCCGCACGGTGTTCTGTATTCACGTCTTATCTTGAACAGACGTGTTGTAAAACAGCGCATATATGTATATATTTGAAACGTACTTAAATAAATGCGTTCTACATTAAACTTGATATTATTTTACATTACAAAATATTTTAAAAAATCTCAATAACTAAAATACATAGGAATAATATTAATATTAGGTCCTTACATATGAAATTGGCGTTTAGTATGGGAGGAACATAAAGCCGATTTTTTTTATTATAATATATTTATTTAATCAAAGTGTGTACCATTGCTATCTATGCACTTTTGCCATCTCATAGGTAGTTCATCGATTCCTTTACTAAAAAAACCATTCGGACGGGAATCAATAAAATCTTTGAGGCGGTT
>JADDOH010001913.1:0-118782 GCA_016648135.1 Agrypnia vestita
CGTTTAACCTACGCGTTGGGCTTCGGTCGGGCGACGCTACGAAAGGGAGTAATAAAAAATTTCCAAAAATCCAAAATTATATTATAATCAGGTTTCGTGTCTACCAGATGCGTCGGAATCTCCATACAACTTACTGAGTTGTATGAAAAAACCATTAAAAATTTGTAATAATTACATTAAAAATTTGTAAAAATTACAGTATAATTTTGGATAAATCCAAAATTATACTGTAATTACTTTTTAACGAAAATTTGATAGATCTTCTTGATCGTCGCCACGAGTCTGCTTTCAAAGTTTCGGCTCGATTGGATCGCGGGAAAAGGGTTAAAAATCGCTCCAAATTTTTTGCGTCAAGCAAGCAGACGCCACGAGTTAAAAGAAAGAAAGTAATAAATAGTCTAACAATATTATTCTACTGAAGATAGGCGAACAAGTTACAATGTGCAGATTTATACCTATTATCACCGACATTTTGGAACACAGTTTTCAGAGAATACCCAGTCAAAATAATCTCGTTCTGCTTCTGTTTCAGCAGCCTTCTTTCTTCGCCGGCGTAGGTAATAAGATGTAAAAAAGTAACCCATAAAAACCAAGTTTTTACTATACTCCCTTTCTTTGTAAAATGTAACAACAATTAAAGACGAATTAAAACATATAATATAACACTAAACTTACAGTAATTTAATATATTTCTAAAATGTCAGATGTTTTGAGCTTTGATAAGACACTTCATGCTTTGAAGATTAAATTCTAACAACATTTTTCAGTCAATTTAGATTTTCGAAATTCGTAGTGAAATACCTATTATGTATACCGATGGAGTAATTCAAATTTAGAAAATATTTGCGACGTTATTGGGCCGCCGTTGTTGTAATCAATGATTCCAATTTGAAAAAAGCAATAAAATTTGTAAAAATCCGAAATTATACTATAATTATTAATTTTTTAACGAAAATTTGATAGATCTTCTTGATCGTCGCCACGAGTCTACTTGCCAAGTTTCAGCTCGATTGGATCACGGGAAAAGGGTTAAAAATAGATCCAAATTTTTTTCACCCGGCAAGCCGGCAAGCAAGCAGACGCCACGATATATATAATATAAAGGGAGTAAAAATGATATTTCTCATTGATTGGAGATTGAATGAATGATAATGGAGCACTAACTATTATATACTTATTATAATGAAACATTGAACCTTTTTTGTAAATAAAATCAACAAAAATATCTCTTGCATATCACATTGCCAGTCTTAACGAAAGTTATCATGAAGAAATACCGGAAAAAATGAATAAATTATCAACACTTAAGTAACTCCTATTATTCTCGAGATTCTATTGAAAAAATAATTTCTCTGTCCTCTTATAGACTTTGAAAAGCAAATGATTCGAGAATTTTCCGCTAACAACTCGGGAAAAAAACAACCGTTTAACTAAACGGAAAAGTTGTGTCATCTACGACTGCTTTTATCCATGAAAGTGATTCAACAGAGCCGATCCAGAAACAACAGTTTTCGGATTGCCCCAAGGGACACTTCTCGGACCGCACCAAGTTTATTTTTTATGTAAATTATATTGTCACGGAAAGCTCTATCAAAGTGATAGTAAAAACAGCTATTTTCCAAGTCTTCATTGCAAAAAGTTGTTGATAAACATGTTTGTACTGATTTCGGTGTACTTACTTAATTGTACCTATTCAAAGAAATTTAATTAATTCAAATTACAATTAAATTAAGAACTTGGATAAAAAACTTTTATCCATGAAAGTGATTTTTAGATCCATGAAAGATATCCATGATATCCACGAATATAGAATATAGAAAGATATCCATGAAAGTATTATAATAGTAGTATACAGTAAGTATCTTAACCACTAGATCAACGACAAAAGCACGACAAGGATTAAAAGTATAAAGCCGTTAAAGGCGGCATAGCCTCATGGCATTCGTAAAACGATATAATTGTTGTAGCCAGTGAGAATGGCTTAAATTTAGAGACGGATCGAAACCAGATTTTCAGCCAATATCGAATTTCGAATTCTGTTCTGGTTTCGGCCAAAATCGAAAACTATACTGAAATTTTTAAGGACATGTTAAAATTTACATTATACCCTGAAATAGTGTGTGTTTTTCCTAGACTTTAAATTCGCCATTCGGGTTAAATTAAATAAAAAATATCAATTATATTACTGAAAAAATATTAAGATATATTGTCTAGAACTAATCATACTAAAATTATTTTAAAATAAAAATTATTGACATTTTTAACAATCTTTAGATATCATAATAGCTATCTTAAAACTAAAAACAAATCAACTCTTTTCAAGTAGTACTAGCAGGAAAGCAATCGGCTTCGCCGATTGCTTAGTGCTAGGCCCTGCGGGCGGCTATTGTGGCCGCTTCGCGGCCAATGACGGCCGCTCCGCGGCCAGCGATGGCCGCTGCGCGGCCAATTATGTTTGCTGTGCAGCAAACACAATTGTTTACCTATGCCTACGTCATCCGCTTCGCGGACAATTGTATCTGGCAAATTTCCATTTATGCTATTGTGGCCGCTTCGCGCCCAATGACGGTCGTCTCGCGGCCAATTGTGTTTGCTCTGCAACAAACACAATTGTTTTCTTTACTGTTACAAAGTTAATAGAATTTGATAATCGGCCGTATTCTGAAGTAAGCAATATTTCTTTTTTTGTTTCTTGACAGTTACTGTATAACATTGTGATGCTGTCAATTTTGAGTTTTTAAGCTGGTTTTAAAATAATGAATTCATCAACATTGAAGAGAAAAAATTCAGGTTTTAGTGTCTATGGTATCTGTCAGTGACATACAAAAAATGAAACATCTATCGAATTATTATTTGTATTTATTTTTATCGATAAAATTACAGCGTCTTATTTATTAATAAATTACATAGCATTTTAGTTTAATGATTATCGATAAATTAATGTATTTTAAAAATATATCATTTTGTAGTCCATTTCACGACCATCATCTTCAATACTATCAATACACAGAATAAAATGTAAAGATTGGGCCTTCTAAACGCCCGAATACATCTTCGTTAACCAATCGAGCATGTTCATTCTTTGGACACAGTATCGCTCGTTTTCTCATTAGGGAACATACACTATAGAATGTACTTCATTTATATGCTTTGAACAACATTTTGACTTCCACTTTCATTTGGAATAAGCACTGATGACGCATACTTTCCTTCCACAGGAGGCAGCTTTCCATCGCCTAAATCTAAAAGCCACTGTGTAAATGAATTTTCACCTTCTAAAGTGCGGACATTAGTTTTCAAATTGAAAATAGTAAAATTTTTCCAATGTTGGCTGTTTTTAATAGATGTCGCTACTAACTGACCGGATTTTTTTTATTTGTCGGAGAATTTGTCTAGTCGCCACCCAAAATGATAACTTTATTGCCAAAAATATCATTATTACCCATTATATCGTGCAGAGTATGTTCAATTATATCTAAAGCTAAAACTGGCGCCATCAGTGCTTCATCCCAGATGATAACATCAGCTGCACTTATAATTGCACGGTTCTTGGATGTCACTCTGCATGTTGTGTTATTCTATAAATCAAGAGGTAAATTAAAAGCCATGTGACATGTACGTCTACCTGGAAATAAAATTTCTGCTATTCCTGTCCAAGCAACAGATAAAACTTTCTTAGATCTTCCTCTTAAAGTATGTATGATGGTCTTATAAAGGAACGTTTTACCTGTGCCACCAGGACCGTCAATAAAGAAACATTTTTTTGTTTCAGGTACATCTGAAATTTTTTACTTATTATACTGTCGAAAGCACAATGTTGTTCTCGATTGAGTTTTCCAGCCATCTCTAACCCTAAAGAACTTTCTAATGCTAAATTAATATCAACCACTTCATTATAAGTATTGCTGTAATCTGGTCCCGGCAAACCCTGTGATGTGCAAGAAGAATTTTCATTTATTAATGCCTTTTGAATATACAAAAGGGAACAATTTTCTTAAATGGTATAATTCTATATTTCTAGGAGAAACGGGGGACATGCGACCAATAATCTTGTCCCCGCCACATTGCCTCTTCTTCCACTGCTTATTGCTGGAAAAAACATAGAAATTAGTTAAATCCTGATACTTAATATTACATGCCTCATTATCTTGTTGGTTAAGTTTAAACCATGCAGTTAATGTTGTATTATTTGAGGCTGTAGAGTCCAACCAAATTCACCTGATGGAAATAACAATGGAAAAACCATCGGATCTAAATGTTTTGATAACATATTAATACGCTGGAGACCTCCTACATTCTTAGGGTGAACAGCAACATCTACGTTTGGCGGTAACCTACCTTCGTAATCTGCTACATACACAATGGCGACTTCGTTATTATTAGATGGAGCATTATACCTTCTTTGGTCATCTAACGAAGAACGCGTAAAGAGTAGTTGAATATTCCGCATCTGGCCCCCGTGCTCTGCAACTATAGATTCTTCTTCCTCAACCGCTTCTTTCAACCTTTTGTATTGGAGAGCATATGGACTTACACGACGGATGACATTATCAATAGTTTCCATTATATTTTGTTGACATCTAAGGTTAGACGGATGGCTCATACGTACCCTGACTGCTTCATCCGCATCGTAAACATATAGTTGCGCATATGCCGGCACCTCTCCATCACTCTGCAAACTTCTATGATATACTTCACCTGAAATTTTTAAACAATACGGAAAGATGCAAATGCATTAGCACAGTTGTACTGTCGAATAAATTCCTTAAAATTTTTAGACTCATTACTGTTTTCTTCTGGATATTGCGGCAGTCCTCCATTGTGGCAACAGCTATGAAGTAACTTACCCTTTTCAGCACCAAAATGAACCGCTTTGCAATGATTGGCATAATGCAAATGAATTAAAATTGTTAATGGCATATTTAAAATAAGATGTCGCATTTCTTCCTTCAGCATACACGCTTTGCCTAGCATTTTTACGTTCCCGCTGGTCAGCATTCCTTCTTTCACATTCCTCTTCTGTTATGTTTGACAGTCTACGTCTGGCATTTCTTCATTCATATTGTGAACTCGAATCGCATTATCAAATTGCCGGTTTGTGATGTTGAGTCTTCCATCGGAATTCTGAAAAATAATAATTTTTATGTATAAATACGGAGAAAATGACACGTAAAATGACATTCGCGCCACGCGCTGTGAGACTTTTGAGGTTATATGAGAGATGTTTATCTAAGGTTAAGTTCACTTTCTTTGAACGTTTATTGAAGCAAGATTAATGCAAAAACAATAAAAAGAAAAGCGTAAACGTATACTTACTGTCAATGTCATAAAGCGTCATTCTGTGGTATGGCCAGCACAAAAATTCGTTGACTGCAATTACGTTGGCTGTTTTGAACACACGGATTCCACGAAAGTATTTTAAAAAATCTATAAATTCCGATATTTTAATTTTCGATAATTTGGATTTGGATGTTTTTTGATACCAGTTTGTTCGTATTCCTATATTTTTTAATCTTTTTAATGTACTCTAAAATGTTTTTTTTTAAACTGGCAACAGAAATTATCAGTATGCAGAAACGACATTGGTTGGACTAATTAATATATAGATTTTTCAAAAAATAGCAATGCAATAAATAACTAATCAGTAATTAAGCTATAATCTTTGTCAAAGAACGCATGCGGCAGATTCGACCGATTGTCGGTTTATTGACCGAAACTGGCCGAAACCGAAACCGATACTTTAGTCGGTCCCTACTTAAGCCCTTACTTCCAGGTTAAATTGTAGAATTGAGTATTTCAATCCTTTGTATTTCTATTATTAATTTGACAAACGTACAAAGTGGGTGCATCTCTTTTCCCAAAATTAACAGATAATAGTCAAGTTCTTATTTCTCGAAAGTCAATTTTGCAATTAAAACATTATTATTATCCATTAAACTATTGTGAATCGAATTTTGAACCCCATTGTATTCGGGAAAACTTACGCATGAGAGGTCTCCAACTATTAATGTCGCATTATAACTCTAGGTAAATCTCGTCTACTACCGAGTTGAAGTCGCGACATGAAATCAGCAGATATGTACCTACTCATATATGTAATTCGCAGATATGTTCTGTATATCCTCAATAAAAGGTGCAATTTGTTTCAAGCCTAAGTTTACATTAAATTCCCATAGAACATTTATATTTTTATTTATTCAATAGGGGCTTCTTTTTTTTGCCTTATGTCAAAAAAATTTAAGCAAATACAGAAAATATTATAAGATATGATTCTTGTAAACATTCTAAGAATAAATCAATTGAATCAGAATTCAATGACAACAACAAATACAATATATAGTGGTTCATTTTTTTTTGTATTTTATTGTCCTTTGTATGGTATAAATAGCCAATTATAATAAATACATTGGATTTAGTCACATTTATTAAGATTTTAACTATTATTTGTTGTTTTGTAAACAAAACGAAAAAAATTGTTACTGGATTTATTTATTGATGGTTATTTGGCATTTTGGTCCGAGGCATGGTAAACACGTTCAAAAATCTGATTTACATGGAAACATGTCAGACTTTTCCTCCTATTTGCTATGAGAACTTTAAATGATGAGAAAAATATTTCGAAATAAAATAAATCTCCATAGGTTTCAAAGGGTTATTTTTCTCAACTTTATTAATTATTTTGTAATGATTGATGAAAATTGAAATAATTAACATTATTTTTATAAGTGATGACAACACGATTGTCAAAGTATTTCACAATATTTGGCTATTAGCTTTCTTCGTGAGAACAAGTTTTAAATGTTCTGCGTTAGATGGCAGCTCTTTTATTAACAAAAAGTCTTACTAGCCCATATTTAGATCACTTCCTATATAATTGAGGTCAGGACACGATAGTTAAGATAACGCAAGCCAGCGAGAATATACCCGTTTAAGCGCTTGTATCTCAGAAAGTATACAATGCGTGTAGGAGTTGTGGTGTCAACGGATTGAAGACAAATGTAAGATTGCGCCAGCTCCATGTGAGACCACACAGTAAATGCGAATTAGCAAATTGGCGCGCTCAATCAACTTGCCTGCAGACCGCAAGTCCGAGACGAATCCAACAACAGCGTGACAGAAAAATCTAGGCCCTACAGATAGACGATCAAAGAACACGCGGCCGAGACAGAACTCTTCGCTACTACAGCGCCTAATGTTACTGCGGATAGGTCGTTCACGATTGGTTTGCAGTGGGATGCGGGTACGATGAATGTAATATGCTAGATTTTCAATACTTACATTTTTTTGTTACAAAGTATTTACATTAACCCTTTCGTCTCTAGGCATCCAAAACTTCCGTGTGGACCGAAGCGGGGTACCGAATATCCCAAATCATATTCATATAAACGGTAATAAGAAGTTTGTGACGGGTGACGCGGGCACAACCGCCTAGCCGGACGTCTCGTCCGTATACCGAAATTAATGGTCGCACATTACCAAACAAGCAATGAATGCAGCGCAGGATAGCTGTCTCCCTTGTTTGTATCTGTAGTATAGAGGTTACCCATTACATGCATTAGTTGACAAATAATATGCATAACAACTAAAAGATAAGACACAGGGGTATGGTATGAACACATGCATGTATTGCGCGAAGATCACTGGACCGAAGACAATATGAATTTTCGTCACTATTTCCGTAAAGATTAAAAAAATATGAATAAAATCGTGTGCGTAATTATTGAGTTATCGAATTTTAAGTGATCTATGGGGTATGTGAATACCCTCCTCCGGGAAGGCAAGGTTAACCCTGCGGCCGTGTCCCCGAACACAGCTGGCCCAAGGGATTACTTGTATTTTAATGATTTAGTTTATAAAGCCATCTTGTGCGGCCACAGTTAATGTAAGATCAAATCTCTATTACTTAGATAAAAATGACTTTAAAATATATATTCCTTCTCTCTGTCATCTGCTACGATTAAGTTTTGCATTCCTCGTTACTCTTCAGAGCCTGCGTACAATGAATGGTAGACGCCATCCCAAAACCATCCCTCGGCAATGCCGGGTAAGGACCGCTACATGTCAATAAATTAAATGCTAGTGTCGCTATACCATGAAAGGTTATGAAATATGCCAATTCCATTTACGAGTGCATTTTCGCATATTTTGGAATACATGTAGGCAATTAGTGAAGCAATTAGTCTTCAGTTGTTAGTTTCACTGTAAATGTATTATACCACTGTAAGAATTACCGAATTTGGAATACTGAACGTGACGGAATGGCGCGGCGCGGCGTCTCGGTTGCCGGGGCTGCCACCTCTCGGGCCAAGTTTCTCTCTCCGCTCCGCTCGGTTGGCAAACAGCGTATATATTCACAGAAAAATGTGGCCAGAAGTGACGTCACGCCGCGTGTTCTTTATTTTGTGGTTGAGGTTAAAATTATTTTCTCACTTCTTCGTATACGTAATGTACATATTGTAAACAGGATAATAGAGTGCCCTAAAATAAGCACACGGAAAACGGATTCAATAGTTCAATCATTTTGTTTTTTTAAACAGGGTGTCTTTTGTGAAGCGAAGTTCTATAGCCGAATGTACTACTGAAGCTGAAAAAAGGTGGAAGAATCATTCCATCCCAATAAACATATGAGTTTGACTTCTTTTCATCCTAGTAGTGTCCGTAGCAGTGTGCGAAGTTGAGAAATGAATACTAAAACGGAGAGAGAAACTTGCTCGATGCTCGACAACTTCAAGATGTCATATTAGCGTCGAATAGTTTGAAAGAATGTGTTTTTCAAAACTTATAAGATAGAAAGAATCAATGCAGGTGGTGACTAATCATATTCGGCAGCCTCTCGTTGGGTGGATGACGTCTGCCATGTTTTAGTTATGCATTCGAGCCTTATTATAGTTATGGCTGAGGAGCCCTCTTCTAGAACCGCACACCCTATCAGTATAGGGGTAAGTTTGATGCTGCGGTTTATAAGATCAATCTATTGGTTGGTTTGCGAATAGGAATATCAATTGCAGAGGCTTCAATGACAGTCGACATAATGGTCGTCGCTGTACTTTTTAGTTTACTTTTATCTCGTGGCCAGCAGAGTACCGGGTCACAAAGGACCCCTTGCTCTTTCATCTTTGTGTGAGGTGAGGGATTAATTTACCTCACTTGCGAGGGTGATCATCGCTTTGGCTTCTGGGAGACAGTATGGGCCCGTATCTTACAATGCACTCGCTGTTCGCAGTAGCTCCTAAACATCACAGGAGAATCGCAGATTCTCGAAGTCACGAAAAATGCATTATTTCAAACTTTTTCTGCATTAAACCTTAAGACCTCTACATCAACGACATGTACTTCGTTGGATATAGAGGAAGGATGTCCAACGACAGCACAAGGCCCGGTTTAAAGCCGCGCGCCAGAGAGGGAATTCAATGCGCCCGATCTCACCAAGGACATGGACATAGACCTATCTACTACAGTATAAACATGTACTCACACGGAGACTAACGTACGAGTATGTATGGTACATAATACATTTCCACAAACAGCCACAGACAGAACAGAGTAACAGTTATTTTTTAACAGTTCCGAATTCTGGATACGATATTTTACAAAATGAAATATAATTTCCCGGTTATAGCGGATGGATGGGGAATAGGTACTTAGTAAAAAGATACAAGGAAACGTGCCCGAATTCGGCAAATATCAATCTCCAATACTCGGAGCCGGTACGCGGTAGAAAATGTCCAGCCGCTACAGCCCTGTAATTAATATAAAAGGTCTGGTTTATGTGAAACGTTTATTTCAAATTGGAATTTGTAGAAATGTTACAAGAGAATAAATAATTTATCAAATAAACCCATCAATTTCTCTTCAATTTCAGAGAAAATATCTGTAGTAATATTATACTTCGTAATTTAATTTTTTAAACAGCGTGTGTAGTTTTAATTTATTTTTTTATAGAATTATTTAAATCGTAATTTTTTTAATACAGATTTATTGGAAAGATTATACAGAAAATTATTTTCCGATCGGGGAAACTATAATTACTAATTTTGCTCTGCAAATCTTTTAAGATTACAAAAAGTTTGATTATTATTATTTTTTTTTTTTTAAATAGAGATGCGAACACGGAATACGTGTCACATCAATATTCTTACTATTTTCAAACTAAGCTAAACGCTTGTGCTATGAAAATAGGACTTACTTGCTAGTCTGGGCTGAGATTCGAACCCGCGACCTTTGGATCACGAGGCGAGTGTCCTAACCACAAGACCAACAAGCTACTCTGATTTTTTTGACTTTGACTTATATATTATGTATTTTTTGTAAATTATGTAAATATTATGTAAATTTGACTTATATATTATGTATATACATAATAAACAAGAATACATTTTGAAATAACCAATAATTTAATGGTTAGTACAAAGTGTATTCTTATAAATTATATAAATAATGTTAACACAAAAGAAGTTACATAATATGTATTCATTCGCAAATAATACATCCATTATTACATTTTTTAATAATAAATAAATAAATAATAATAATTCGATCCATTTTTTATTATATATAATGTTTCCAAGTTGTCATCATATCGTCAGACATAAGGGTCCCATGGAAACAACTAACATATCTGGGAATTCGGATAGATCGGGATTTGTTCTGGGCTCCCTTTTTCTTGGAATCCATGATTCTGACCAATCTGTTTTTCTGATTCGGAATTCTACTTGTAGTACTTGCTTTATTATATTGATAATATAGACCGCTAAAATATATAGGCATGAACTAACTAAATTTCTCGATATACACGTTTGATTTGTTTAAGAAGAATATTACAAGCCTGTAAATTTTGAATTATTACAAACCTGTAAATTTTGAAACAATTATGTAATGATCAAACTAAATACTCCTGGAAAGTATAATATCTTGGTAAATAAGTCGCGCTTTATACTCAAATACGTTTTTACTTGAAAAGACTCAGTTTGGAACAAAATTAAAAAAATAATATATATTTATTATTATTGTTTATTATTGTCTATTATTTATTAATCAACGCCCTAGTGGGCTTTTACAGTACAAGTAAATGAAAAGGACTTTTATATACCTAACATAAAATACGTTTTACAGTAAATAATTAAAAAATAATAATAAAAATTAAAAATATTTAAGATAAATGAACAATATAAAATGTAACAATATAAAATAAATGAAATTTAATGAATTCAATGTACATTGTTTGCATTTTAATCATGCAAGATTAAATACTTTAACTGCAGTTAAAATGTGTCTTTAATATATAAGGAGGGAGTTCCGTTACGACCCAATTCCCTCGCCTAAAAAGAGATTTAGTTCATCTTTGTACAATTTTATATTCTGTGGTTGCTACCGATACAATTAGACAATTTAGCTTTTTCCAGTAGAGATACTAAATACATATATACCTGTGACGCACATCTTTATAATAAACAAATAGAGTGAACAAACAAAACAGATGATTGTATTACACTTCTCTATTAGGTACTCTATATAGATACACAAAGGTAAATATTTACTACAAAATATAATGTTTTCGATTATGTTTACTCATCCGTTTTAATATGAGAAAGTGTGATCAATATGAAGTGACGTCATGGTTATGAAGATGATCTAAGTGCGTTAGTTAGTGTGTCTGGATTTGCTCTCACACAGCCCCCGGAGCAGGTAGCTGTCACCCCCGCCCAACCCCATCAGTCGGGAAAATGTTCTCCATTTGTCTTACGAAATCCTTGTTCCATAAATCTTCATATGAAAAGACATCGCCTATTTTTCAGTATTTATTCCGACGTAAGATGTTTCCTTATCCACACGCTACTTTGAGATTTGAGTTAAATAAACATTATTTCCATTATGTCTAAGTAACTGCGTAGGAGGCAACATTAATTACTCTGACTTTATACAAAAACGGAGATCATTATGTATTTCAAGATATAATAATTTAAGTTATATTGAGACGTATAATGAAGTTATTATATTTAATGAGCAATATACATTTTTGCTTTATCTCGCATTCATAATATTATATTCAAGGAGTTTCGATTTATATTATTTAATCTAAATAATATATCTTACGGCCCGCTTTAAAACAGGCTTAAGCTTTAGTGGCATTGAAAATTAAAAAAAAACCTGTTACAATTCTCGAGCACATGAATCATACCGATAAAAATATTAACTGCGAAGAATCCCCGGTATTTCTAGGGATAGCAAGCGATGTTGTCTCCCAATGGATACGAGAAGGAAGACGTTTCCAAATATTATTCGCAATATTAAAAAAAATAATACGAAAGATATTTTTGCTACGTTCTTTAAAATTCAATTTTTATTGCTAAACGTTCGGATAGAGGATGGATTGAATTAAAGGAAAAAAACTAACATTGCTAAGATATCATTGTCATAATACTTGAATATGCATCTCAAGAAATAGATATTGTCAGGATTCTAGTTCGAGAAAAACCACATATAATCAAATAGTTACACGGCTGTACGTAGGTCTGGAATGTTTAAGAATTATTAGAAATTACTAGAATGGTTTAGAAAACACAAGATCATTCCCGAACGTTCGCGAAATGGGGTTCACTGTATAAAGAGCGACATAACCGCTACGCAGTTCAATTTTTCAGATTCCACAGAAAGTGGGCGACTAGTGCGAATTATAATCGGCCATCGAATTAGATTACTAGACAACCTAACGGGCGTTCGACATCGAATAAATGCGATAAGGGATGGGCGAATATTTTGGAGAACTTAATAACTCACAGACAAATAGAAGATTCTCGAGTGACGAGTGTGAAATTAGTCAGAATTTCATAATTCTACTCTAGTTAAGTGTATTTTGTGATTAATAAAATTATTAGTTAATTTCAAACGATTCATTTGTCATCCACCGTCGTGTACCAATATAAACAAAACAAATATTCATATATGAGTCTCAAGTAATAGATATAAACATAACTATTTGAAAGATGTTTCTGCATCTCCTTCTAAAACACGGTTACTATTGAAAGGTACGTAACTTGTTAAAAAATATATATATTATTTCTATACCTGATAATAAAAATGACCAGAGCTCACAACATTCTTGTTCTCTCATTAAAAATTAAAGAATTCCTCTACGATCTGGAAAAACTAATTCAACATTTTCCTTGTTTTTCAAAAAAGATTCGTTATAATAAATACGAGGGTAATCATAATATGAATTTCCACTTCAAGAAATAATTTGTAGTAGTTACGCCGAGAAAACTATTATTATCTAATTAATTATGATTGGATCGGAAAATTTTTGAGACGGTCGGCCTATACAAGGCCTAAAAACTGTACAAGATTTTACAGAACGCAGAACTTTAAAAAAATATATTTGATCATGTTATTTTTCAAATTTATTATCCACTTACGAAACTTGCAAAATAAATTATCATCTCAAATAAACTATTTTGTAGGAAGCAATGACTTTTTGGTTAAAACAGTCATTAGTTTTAAATATGCCCTGACGAGACTTGAGCTAAGCGAACCGGTTGGCCTGGGTTTTATACAAAGTTAATGTGCTTCATTTAAACTAATAAATTCATTTTCTTTATCTCTTTAGTAACGTATTTTTTGGATCAAACTAATAATGACGTCATTACCAATCTCATTCAATAGAATTCTAATAGTAAATACATCGTTTAAACTTCTAGAAATCTCAATATTAGACTAAAAGAACTTCATCGTTGCTTAACTCGCTTAAAACTTTTCTGAATTCACGGACCACATCATGAATAATAATAAATATTTTTTGTATTTTTGTACCATTTTCTCCACCAGAAATTAAAAGAAATCTGAACTCGGATATTAATTTTCTTAAAAATATAAATTTCAGTAACTCTTCTCCTCTTCTCTCAATATTTACATTAAAAATACCTTTACACCAGTAATTTCGACTCTTTTAAGTACCTATTTAATTAATTATTTGTATTTCCACCTAATCCGTGTAAAAAATCCTTATTTTGAATTGATTAGTTTAATCCTTCACCTGTCGATTAAAGATTCTGGTACTCTCGAAACTTTAGTAGCAAAATATAAAATTATAATTAAACTAACGTAGATATAGTATAGTTGATGTTTTTCACCAAATTTATTGATCATCTTGAATAATCTCTACAATAGTTAACATTTAATCGATTAATAATATGATAACTCTCTCTGTTAACATAACGCAAATCAATTTTGTCCATTCACTTACTTACTTACTATCACGCCGTTTCCCCGTGTGGATAGGCAGAGAGGATAGAGCGCCGTACTCTTCTGTCCTGACATACAACTCTCGCCTCATCCACATTCATACACCTTCGCATGCAAGCTCGCCGGTTGTTGAGGCTTCTAACGGGACCATATTCCAGTATGTGATTAATCTGGTCACGCCACGTCTTCCGTGATCGCCCTCTCTTTCTGGCGCAATCAACACTTGCATTATATATCTTTCTTACCATTCTTTCCTCATTCATTCGCTCAACATGCCCAAAGCAAATGAGTAGCGTGCAGGGGCGTGCAGTAGGAACATCGCAGCATGACTTTTACGTAACCAATTATTTGGAAAAAAAATTTCGTAATATTTCTATCATAATTATTATCACAGTATTCATATTTTGATACAACACAATAATCTGTCGTATAAATATTTAATTTCTATTTTTTTTCCAAAATATTCGTTTACAAAAAAGTCATGCTGCAATGTTCCCAATGCACGCGCCTGGTAGCTTGTTGGTCTTGTGGTTAGGACACTCGCCTCTTGATTCAAAGTTCGCGGGTTCGAACCTCACTCCAGAAAAAACAAGTTAGTCCTATTTTCATAGCACAAGCGTTTAGCTTAGTTTGAAAATAGTAAGAATATTGATGTGACATATACCGTATTCCGTGTTCGTATCTTTATTAAAAAAAAAACATCTGAGCGACTCTTTTTAATTCTATGAATTATCATAAATGGATTTGCCACATATATATCTAAGAGATCTCATCTCCACTGCATTCAGTCTACTTTTGTTCCTCTTCTGCCAGCACCAGGCTTCATTTTGTCTGAATGTCTCTAATCACTAATAATACTAAGGTAGTGGTAGGTATACGCCGTAAGTAGTCATCGACCTTCATACATGCAATATTTTAGATAAATAAAATAGTAAAGATGCACCGAAATTCGTTTCACATTCGGTATATCCGAACTTCGGCAACTTTTACCGAACTTCTTCTTCGGCCGAATTTCGTTTAAATCTGCCGAACTTATGTTTAAATCTGCCGAACTTCGGTAGCTTTTTGATTAATTAGCTTTTGCCAGCGACTTCGTTCGCGTAGACTTCGATTTCATCCTACAGAAACCTATTACCGGGATAAAAAATATTCTTTGTGCTTTTCCAGACAATAATCTCTGTGCTAAATTTCTGGCATGATTGAGTAACAAACATCCATCCAACTATCTAAACTTTCACATTTGTAAATATTAAATAAGTAGGATTTAAATATGAAATGGAAAAGTGTAAAGAAATTTAATTTAAAATGAAATATAGACAAAATGTTGAATTTATAAGTAAATAGGTAACGTGTGAATGGATCATATTTTTTATACTCGAGAAAAGAAACCACACCATGTATCAACAATATATATACTTTAAAAAAATAAAATAATCAATTTTAATATACAATATCCTATAAGAACTATCCAGAACTACGTTGTGCCGCTTAATTAATTAAAAAACACACAGTAAATAAACAATTACACGTGTTTTCGTGATGTCGATCTGACCTGTCCATCGGGTAAGAGCGCGCGAAATTTAACCGAATTTCGGCTGAACTTCGGCTTCGACACATATTTAAACCGAACATTCGACCGAATTCGACATTCGGCAGAACCCACTGTGGTGTAAGACTAGAAAATAGTTCTAATTTAACTTCTGTGTGTCGGTGGTGTAACGTAGGTCTACATGTCATAGAAAATATGAAATATCTACCTTATTTACGGAAACTAAAAAGTCACATTTTTTGTAATCATCGAATAGACATTTTCACACCAAAATAACTAAATTAAACTGTTACGAATGTAAGGATTTTTAAATTAAAAAATATTTATTCATTACTCTCGTATTTTCGGTCAGTGTGTAAAAGAACAGAATATTGCACATCGCAGTTAAATCGAGCAAGAAAGAGCACGATAATACCACACATTTCATGTAGAAGAGAGATGGCGGTTGCTTGGGTTTCGGTGAAAGCGAAAACAATATTGAAAGAGTACAGGAGAATCGCGTAACACGTGTTAGAAAAAGACGGAGTGCAGGCGACCTAGCGACCGCGTCGTTGAATTCAGTTGGTAATGGTACGTCAGCGGAAGCACACGCGAATTCGATATGCCATGATTTTATAATAATTTACTAAAATAATGCAAATATGTATGTTTACCTTACATAACTATATAAAGGGACCTTTAAATAGTCTAATCTGTATCGTATATATGTATATTTTATCACATAATTAAAACTATGCCGATTTTTAATCAGGTAACCCTGTGTTACACCACCGTTCCCGAAGGTATTTTTTAGCACAGTCTTTTAAGAGTTAATAGATTTCATTTTTATAGATTCGCTAAATGCTCGTACTAGAATAGAATTGACGTAAATGTATAGCGGCCTCGAATAAATGCGACACCAGTCCTTTGTCGCTCTCACCACTGACTCTAACGCATCCATCCACACAATTGTGTTTAGGATAAAATCGTTTTATACGCATTTGCTTTGATAACACTGCGGCTAAAAATCGAAAAAATTGTTGGCTTTGTTGCGGGATTAAGTCACTTGTACCTACATCGGCTTTCACGCGTACGTAAAATCTTTCTCCAGCGGTATTTCTTGAAAGAATGAAAGCATCTAAGGCTTGAAGCAGTATATTTTATTTATAAATTCATTTTAATTTTTCACTAATTCAAATTCGCTAGTGATTTTCATGCATTGTTTAAACTTTTTTTAAACTTACTTTTTTGTTTAAAATGTCATTGCTTTAAATTATTTTCCTTTGTCGTATATTCTTCTAATTAATTGCATATTGTGCTTGACACGTATTACACTATATTATTTTTTGTAAAAGCTCTGAAGGGAGTTAACAAATAAATAAATTTTTTAAAAATTAACATGGCACTGATGTCAATAATCGAAAAATACAATTTTCATAGCTAAAATTACAAACATTTAGTGAAAACAATATATCTATCTACAAATAATAAATAAATACTTAGTTCATACAAATTATAGTTGTCGCAACTGTGAGACGAAGCTACTTACCTATATGGGAAAGCGTGGATCGAACTCTTTATTGGGCATCCACTGATCGCCTTATTAAACGGTGAACAGGTCGTGAAGTCGAATAAAGACTTGTATACATCCTTTCCCATATAAATAGCTACGTCTCTGTGAGACAGCGATAATTTATCTTAATTAATGATTTTCCTTTCTTCTTCTTCTGCTAGTGGTGTGTCAGGTTCCTCCAACGTTGACTATCACTTGAGAGTACATCTCCTTATCTCTAGAGGCTCGAAACAGCTGTTTCGCCGTCCTTATCCTTGTCCAATCCCATATATTAGGGATGATGATTATCCCTCTGTAGATAAAATCCAATAATTGTGTTCTTAGAACATATCTACTTATAAAAATATGATGAATGTGAATAATATTAAAAATAATAAGCGTATGTAGCGAGAAATAATTTCAACTTCTGTTATACGCGTTTACAATCAGGATTAATACAGATACCATCTAACCATAAATGCGAATATCTCCAAATTATTTTATTCTAATTAAATAGACACATACAGTGACGTCAAAAATATATACATTAAATATATCTAACAAAAGTGGTCACGTAGACTTTCCAATTAAGAGTGCAGCATGCACTTATCTAAAAAATAATGCAAATTGGAAAAATAGAAATAAATAAAAAACACTCAATACAGACAATAAAATAATGCGTTACCAGCGACGAAAACTTATTGAGTAATTATAGAAAATAATGTCATACGGCAAGTACACACAAAAACAAGTTGCGGTCAATTTGCAGAAGTTGGAAGTTTCGGAATACTGGAGCGGCTAATGGAAGGTGTTTATATTGATGCGGACACTTTTCTGGTTGTTTAAAGAGGTGCTAAACACATCCATCCCACCCACGTCCCAACGACACAGCTGGTTACATAACCTGCAAATTCTCGTGATTGGGTTGTTTTGACCAATTTTGTTTCTTTGGAGATCTAACTGAAATAAGTTAAGTTTCCGGAGACGAGGATTCATAGTTCTTTTGACTATCTTATGTAGCACTGACAGATCCACAAATATTTTCTTTTCACTTAACTAACTTACCATCACGCCGTTTCCCCGTGGGGGTAGGCAGAGAGGATAAAGCGCCATAATCTTCTGTCCTGACATACAACTTTCGCTTCATCTACATTCATACATCTTCGCATGCAAGCTCGACGGTTGTTCAGGCTTCTAACAGGATCATCTTCCAGTATCTTGTTAATCTGGTCATGCCACGTCTTCCATGGTCGCCCTCTCTTTCTGGCGCCTTCAACACTTGCATTATATATCTTTCTTACCATTCTTTCCTCATTCATTCGCTCAATATGCCCAAACCACTTGAGCGACCCTATTTTTATTATATGCATTATGCTACGATCAGCTTTTTACATTCATTCCTAATATCTTCATTCTTTACTCTATCTTACATGGATTTGCCACACATACGTCTAAGGGTTCTCATCTCCACTGCATTCAATCTACTTTCTTTCCTCTTCTGCCAGCTCCAGGCTTCACTTCCATACATTAGTGTCGGTACCAGAACTCCATTATGTACCGCTAGTTTTGCCTCAGTAGACATATTACTATTAGAAATTATTGCATTCAAAGCACCGTTCACCCTATTCCCGGCAGTTACTCTCTTCTCTATATATTTCTCAACATTCCTTCTTCTATCGAACATGCTTCCCAAGTACACAAACTCATCTATTTGTTCTAAACATTCATTGCCTACTAGTATTTCACACGTTGTCTTACTTTCCTCCTTCTCGAATACCATCACTTTTGACTTCTTTACATTCATAATAAGGTCACTTTCCTTGCATACATCATACATCCTGCTTACTAGACTTGTAAGTCTTGTTCCCTATTTGCCATAAATACTGCATCATCCGCGTACAGTAAACAGCATACAATCAAATTACTCATTTTCAATTAGTGTATATTATAGATATCTCACAGAGACGAAACTGTATTAATTATGGGAAAGTAGGTATAGAAGTCATTTGGGTGTAACAGGACTTATGACCTGTCTTTTGGTTGGCTTAAGTGATCACTTTACACAATTGTAACATTCGCCATTTCCACCCATGATAGAATATACCATGCTTATTCATTTTTTTGGAAGTTGTATATATGTTCAAATTGCGTGAAGCTTTCATATATGAGTTGTAAGCGCCTTTTCCATGCGGCCTGTACAAAGCCATTTTCATTCCCCTAAATCCCCACAGATGTCGCTGTTACTCATTTTCGCTCCTACATTCATACATTCCAGTTCGTTCACACAATTATCCATATACAAGTTGAACAGCCATGGAGACATTACGCAACCCTGTTGTACACCTTTTGTTACATCAAACCATGGTGTGAATGATCCATTGATTCTTACACACGCAGTACTCCCCTCGTAAAGGGATGCAACTGCGTGTATAAGTTTACTGTTCACCTTGTAACCAGAGAGTACCTTCCATAACCTTCCTCTTATAACTCTGTCATTAGCCTTTTGCAGATTTACAAATGCACAAACAAGTTTTTGTTTTTTCGCTAAAAGCTTTTCCGTCAACACTTGCAGAGAGAATATCTGATCCATGCATCCTCTTCCACCCACAAAGGCCCCTTGCACGTCCCATACCTTTTCTTTCGTCATCAACCTTACTCTTTCTATTAAAATTCTTGCCAACCGAGCTTAAAAGGCTGATTGCCCTGTAATTCCCGCAATTTCACTTAATTTTTGCATTTTAAACTCAGAAAATTCGCTGTAATCATTGCCAAGTTTACGTTGCTTGGGCAATTGTGAGTGAATGTGGTAGTTAATTATTTCATTTTGTGATATAAAAACTTTTTGAAATTTTATGAAAAAAATCCGTCGGTTTACCGCGATTCTCCCGGTGCTCTGCCGAGCCTATCCGCCCCTGGAAGGAAGGAAGACAAGGTATATAATAATTAAACAAGAAATCCAATTATTTTATCTCCGGTGGAAAGATCGTGTACTATGGAGCAGAGAAAATATATATTTGTTTTTCCGCACACCAATTATGTACATGTCTTGTTCTGCTCATAATACAGCTTGGCGTATTTGATTCCGTGACATTTTGGGTTGTCTCTTTACCCCATTCTCCTTACCGGGATGACGTCAACCATGGAGCAACGTTCATAATTTATAGTTGACAAAAATTCTTAGAAATAATAATAACTTTATTCTATTATCACATTATAAACGCGGTATACATAAACCAGCCGGTTTCTACAATCTTCGAGCACATGGAAACCGCCGCACGGAGGGTATTCGATTCTTGTCAGAAAGTCAAAATAAAACATTCTACACTTAACTAACTGTTAGTAAGTCACTAGTTTCGCACTAGTCGTTTGAATATCTTGTCTGTGGAATTTTTCTTTATATCTGTCATCTAGAATATTTGCCCGCTTGCAGCACTGATTCGCCATCGAGAATTTCGCACGTATGTACCTCACTCGTGTTGAAGTGTGTGGTATCGCCGTCAGTCTAGTACGCTTTTTATGGTGTTTGCCCGTTGTCGAAACAATAACTGTTACTTCTTCAAATTTTTCAGAATCCCTTTGTGGCGCCATTTTATAAATAAAATAAAATAATTAACACTTAAAATTTATTGTAAAAATTGAACATGTTTCAGGAGCATTGTTCCCTTTTTCAGGACAATAAATGTACTAAAATTAATGTTCAAGAATAGACAGATTAGTTAGGTGGAAGGTGGCGTGATTACAAAATTAAATAGTTACAAAGTAATTATTATGAAAACAGGTTTAAGAGAGGACTATTAACTATGTTTATTTGATTGTTCATAATATTTAAGTTTTATTATTTCTTTTCCTAATTTCTAATATTTCTATGTTATCCAAGTCAAAACCTCTAGTATAACCTCTAGTGTGTAACATTTTTAAACCGATATTTACATCGAAAAATGATTAGATTCAATTAAATGGTTCGAAAATTTTGAACATTTATTATTATTAACACATCTCAAATGCTCATTGACTTTAATTTCATAAATGTAAAAATAGTTACAATCCTTAGTTTTTAATTGATAAATGCTCATTTTTTTCATTTTCAACACTTTATTATGTTCCCGCCGCGTATTTATTATCGACTCTACTTCTCGATCTTTTTTGGCGTTTTCGACGTCCTTCTAATGATTCTAAAACACTCCTAAACATCCAGGCTGTTTCGAAATCCTTCGATTATGTGTAGTTCTTATAGTCTAAGAATCTCGTGACGATATTTAAAAGGATATCTTAACGTTGATTTTATTACAAGGTAATTACTGAGAAAAATATATTAGTTGCAGGCATGTTCCCAGCCTACTTCTGTTCGTGAATTGTTAATTCATATTTTTCAAGAGCGTGGACATTATTTTTTTGTTAAAATATTCTTGGATTAAACACAACACGCCTTTTATTACGTCGATAAGTAGCTACATAAGTTATCATATAAAAAAATCCAATATACTCAATTTCAATGCTCGAATAAATCACAAAATACGACATGAGGTTGAATATTGGTCAACCAGAAAAACTTCATTTTTTGTTGTCCCGATCATTGGAGAATATCTCATAATCTCATGTATATATTCTTGCTATCACAAATACAATAAAAATGTATCAAGCATTTATAGGTGATCGTGCAAAATGTGTTCATAGCAGTGAAGCTATATTTGATTGTATCAATGTTAAGGATCTTAAAATCAAGCAAGATTTTCTCTAAAATATTAAATTATTTTATTTACCATCTTTTGAGTGCAGATTTTTATAAGAATATTTAGCGGGCCTGGTGTTAAATGATATGTACTCAACAATCATACAATCATGTGTCTTTAATACACGCGTTCTACAAAAACTCATCTATTTTTATAAAAATTAAAAAATATATATTTCTAAAAGACTTTGGTTTTTCGAAAATGTTCGAAAGTACCCTGATTTGCTATGAATCGAGATAAACTTACGTCCATGGAGAAGATGCCCCTGTAACAAAAAATTAACGACTTCTTAAATATTTACAGGGAAATCAAATTTTTTAAAACATTATTTATTTTAATCTCCAAAATTATGGCCTAGTAAGCGCGTAGGTTTGCGGTAAACCGCTTTACCGATAAATTGATAAATTCCGTTGTCAAGGTGCCGGTAATTTCGGTTAATTATTTTTCACTCTTAAATGAACTGTATATTATAATTTTTGAAGCATGATATTATCTGACGATATTTATAGACGTAGACTATTTTATTTAATGGTTTGTTAGCCGATTTTTTCCCTCGTAATACAATGTGTGCACGAGCGTTGGGGACCCGAGATTAACCATCTCAAAAAATCACCCGTCAAGCTTACGTTTTTTTATTAATTATTATTCATCCATTTGCAGATATTCTCTCTTCCGACAAATATTGATATATTTTAGTGTTTTCTGATGATTCTTTAAGTCCAGTTGCCCTATTTATTCTAATTTCATCAATTGTTTAAAATAGTGGAAAATAGTTTTTAAATAATCTCTTGATTTTATTTTATTATTGTATTGTGTATTACTAAAGCTATTTTAGTTTAAAAGGGGTAATAGTTTCTATTGATTCTTAACAAAAAATCGAATTTATTATGACCATAGGATATTAATTAAATATTAATTAGATCAATATATAAATGGCTCCAATAACGCATCATTCCTTGTTTTAATTAAAAGCCTTTGAAAGTAGTCGAATAAGTAATCTTTGTGTAAAATAATTATTAATATTTAACAATTTGTTTTTATTCAAATGTTTGTTTTTTTCATTCGTTATTTTATGTCAAGATATAATTTTCGACACCTTGATAATTTTTGGTGAACCGGTGTGAAAAGAGATTTACCGAATTACCGGTAATACCATTAACCGGTAAATTTGCGTGGCCTAGTTCCGAGCTTTGCTGTAACGTCGTGTCGCTACAGGGTGAGTAATAATTTACTCCATGAATCGGTTGACCAATATCATCATCGAAAGTACGATATACCAATCTTCAAAACGATTGTCACATATAAAATATTTTACTAAAACGTGAACAAAATAGACGATATGGACATCCGTATTAATGCACGAAATTGATTTACAACATTAAAAATACTGTTATATTATTATTTGATTAATACGATTTATTAAATACTAGCAGTGCCGCGCGGCTTCGCACGCGTAGATTTTTAGTACACTGCTTGGATTGTAATAGAACTTTCGCGAACCTTCTAGAAAATTATTCTTCCAGAACTTTGAAGAAATTTATTGAATGTACAGAAACCTTCTAGACACACCGATACATTCCGCCACTCAGTTAAGAACCTTATAGAACTTTCGGGAATTTTCTAGAACCTTCTCCTTCCAGAACTTTCCAGAGCACGTTTTTCTGGAACCTTCTAGACTCACCGACACAGTCGGCGCGCCTATTTTGAAACAATCTGAAGCATTTGCGGCCTTCCCATAACAAAACAATGTGCTAGAAAACACATATTTGTCACCCACTCCCACCCACGCACAGCCACCCCCAAACTCGCATATTTTCGATGTGACACCAAGGGCTATCCACCACCATAACCACTGGTGAATGATTGTGGTTGGTTGTGGAGAAAACTTGGCGGGTAGGGAAACACGGGTTTCTTTATATATATATATATTTTTGTCTGCTTTACATATATATTGTTAATTTTTTATTTGTTTCATAAAACATTTTTTTAAACCTTTTCCCACTGTTCAATAATTCAGAACGAAATGCTAGAAATATCTCAGATATATAGAGCTCATTATTTTATAAGGGTTAATCATTTTTTTGTAAGTGGCGGTGAAATCATTTTTCCATTAATAAAATAGATTAATTCTATAGGAAAAGATAGGGTGGACACTAGCACTGTAATATTTGAACGAATTTCGATGTGCATTTGAAACACCGTGGCTTTATAACATAAGGTATCATGTAAAATTTTGCTAATTTTTTTTTATATTTTGGCAATAATTTTCTCTTTCAAACTGTGTTGTAATCATGTCAACTTTTCAAGTAAATAAATGTATTAGTTATGTAATATTAAAAAATTTTTTTTTATTTATTTAACATACGGTACAAATACAGTTCTTATATATTTACATATCAAATTAACATTTTTTTTTAATACTTTATAGTCATGTAGACCTCATCAGTGAAGAGAAGCTCTGAGTCTGATGAGGGAGCCACAGTTCTTATTTCTTATTATAATATATAGGTATACATATGCGAGTTATTTATTAATACGGTAAAAAGGGTAATTCAGAAATAAGACTACTTTATTATTCTAAATTATATATATTGCGGTTAACGTATAAATCTCACTTCACTTCGCTAAAGAAATTGAAAAAGGAGTATCTCAGTTTGATCTAAAGGTCAAGTAATAATACTTTGTTGTTCTGGGGATACGCTTATTGGTGTAATGGTCATGACGCTTTCATAGTGATCTGTTGGTTGGTGGTTCGAGCTCCATTCCAGGACGCTAGCAAGTTAGTCCTATTTTTAAAAAGGTAAGAATATTGATTCGACACGTATTCCGTGTGTGGACACAATGATTCAAGTTAAGTTCAAATCACCGACATTTTAAAAATATAATACTTTTATTACGAGTAACACCTACCCCCGAAAAACGAAACCATGTATATTAAATAAAGAAAGTGAGTATTATAAAATCAATTAGTGTATATTATAGATATCTCACAGAGACGAAACTGTATTAATTATGGGAAAGTAGGTATAGAAGTCATTTGGGTGTACACAGGACTTATGACCTGTCTTTTTATGGTTGGCTTAAGTGATCACTTTACACAATTGTAACATTCGCCATTTCCACCCATGATAGAATATACCATGCTTATTCATTTTTTGGAAGTTGTATATATGTTCAAATTGCGTGGAAAGCTTTCATATATGAGTTGTCGCTTTTTTTGCGGCGGTACAAAGCATTTTTTATTTAAATCCAATCCCCACAGCGTGGTGAGAGAAAATCTACATTGATTTTTTACGGGAATTTTGGTGAGGCAGAGCAATATTACTTTATTGTGTGTAATGAAATTCATCCGAATACTTGCATTACACTAGGATACGCCAGGAAATATTATTTCCAATTTTTGTTAAATTCCTTTTTACCAGTATTTACAATTCAGAATATTTTGAGTTTGTTCAAATCTTTCAGAACAGTGCTGGATTTATGTCACAGAGACATTATTAATCAATTAGTGTATATTATAGTATTATACTATAATATAGTGTATATTATAGTATAATATACACTAATTGATTAATAATGTCTCTGTGACATAAATCCAGCACTGTTCTGAAAGATTTGAACAAACTCAAAATATTCTGAGTATTATAGTTTTATTCTCTGGGTTATAGATAAAATTACAAATTCATCGTTGACACAGCGTGACGATTGTGTAAAGCCGAGCTTTAGATTCCTTTCAAGAAAACAGGAAAAGGCCCTCCGTAGCAATTTCGTCACGTCCGTGAAACAGACATTGATACTGATGGGCCGCGAGACGTGCCGCCTCCGCTGCTGGCTTCCATAACCGTCCCGGGGGCGGGGGATGATGCGAGATGATTCAATCAAAATTGATTTCGAGGGGATGCCTTTTTTTCAAACTTTATTACGGCTGAATACTTTATTCTGTCGTATATTTTCTTATCACTGTTTATAAAATAAGTCATGTCGGGCTTTGATTGTTATTTTAAAATAAAAATATCTAATAACCAAATTAATTAATCAATTAGAAAGACATACAGAAAAATCTAATTCACGAAAAAATATTAGGTTACTACTGGGATTCGAACCCAGGTCACCTCCTTTCCGGGGCCGGTGCTCTGACCACTAAGCTATAGCAACCCTCTATGTTTCCGTGAATATATCGACCTTATATGTAGTTCTTATTTTTATTAATTGATTAATTTTTATTTTTGTCCATAGAGCAATCCACTTTTTTTTTTGATACGGTAGTTGAAATTACTTTGCAATGCCACCGCTAGATGGACGCCATGATTAATTGAATAATTCATTTTTATTTGGACATACATTTATACAACAGATATTATATATTCAAGAACACATTCATATTTGTGAAGTTGTAATTTTTCAGAACAAAGTTCTGTGAAATATTTAATAACCTAATATTTTTTCGTGAATTAGATTTTTCTGTATGTCTTTCTAATTGATTAATTAATTTGGTTATTAAATATTTCACAGAACTTTGTTCTGAAAAATTACAACTTCACAAATATGAATGTGTTCTTGAATATATAAAAATATCTTTAAATGATTATGAAAAAAAATCAAAGAAAATAAGGACATTGTTACCGTTTAATTTGCTTCTACAGCACGTAATTCTCTTCGCAATCCCAGGCATTGTTCAGTGCGACCAGCAGCGAGGTTTCTTCCATCTTATTGGACTACCTTCTCAATTGACTCGGCCATACCAATTCTTTATCGAAACAGTTTTTTCAATTCCATACCGATCCTATATAATTGAAACATAAAAAAAAATTGTAACTCATTGCAAAGATACTCATTAGTTGATATTTAAAAACAAAGGCAGCAATATTCAAAAAATTAGAAAAATATTTTGAATGCAGTCAATGAGAATTACTAATTTGAATGTATCTACCCCTTCCAAAATCATTTTTGCTGTAAATTTATGAATGCTATAATTTATGCTTTTACAATCCCTATATTATAATGTATGAAATTTTGTCCAAAGTACAAAAAAAATCATTTTATCATAATAATTACTCAAAATTTTCATTAAAGCGATTGATTTCTTTAATAATGGTTCCAAGGCTGTTACATTTTTAAGGTTTATGAAGTTTGGGGGCACTATGATGGAGCCTTATGACTGTTTTTAGACAAGGGATTCTAGAACTTTACAAACTAATGATTAGCCGAAATTTATTAACTCCACTTTGTCATGCTAAGGTACGCACATAAATTGTACGCTCTTAATATGATAAATATTAGAATATTCATTTTGCAGCCCTATTTCTTAGTGGATATATATAGTTTATTCCATACGCTAGATTCAATTTTCTTTTAATAAAACTCGTTTCTGCTTAGATGTAAAAACCAATTACATTTCTTTGTGAAGTTACCTTTGATTTTTTGTTGAATTATTAAACCCTTAAATATTTTTCAAAATTTGTTAGAGATATCTCTCATATTGTATCTTATACATCTCTCTTAGCTAAAAAATAAAATAAAATGAATGTACCGCGCGTGCCATTTTTTTCACGAAACATATTTCTTCATTGTTCATCTTCCTAACGTGATGTCGTAATGATATATAGTTTAAAACTTTTCCGGAAAAAGTTCAAATGTGCTGGGACAAGAGTCACTTTCGAGTATTAAGATAAGCAAGGCAGATTTATATAGTCTTGATGTAAGATGTATGTATGTATATAATTAAAATGAATATATAATTTTACTGCTTCGTGAAAAAGAGCTTGCACTGGACCGGAGGAAAAAATAATGCCTAACTCTTCAGATTTGGAGGTGAATGAGTCCTCCGGTTTTGGATAGAGTTGAACTCAAGGGTCACCACTCCGTTGGTAGAGTCGGAGTTCTCTGCTGCGGTTGATGATGTAAAAGTCGCGATGGTTTGACAGAATTTATTTGATTACAAAACACAAGTTATAAAGAATACAGTAGTGTACAAAGGTTACAAGTGAAAGCGTGACGTTCGAAGGTATGACGGCAAGGGCTTCCGCGGTATCCGAGAAGCCCCGCTGGAGTGAGATACTTTGTTCTGCGGGCGCGTGCTTATATAGTCATTCAGAACAAAGGAATCGGTGGTGTTATGATTTCCTCTTTACTATTTAGTATTTAGGTATTTAGCTTAGATCAGCGAGGTGCGTTTCATCACTCCGATAGTCCATGCCCTCTGCTATACCTCGCCTTTGTACTCGGTCATCGGTCCGGCTTACGTTTGCCTTGCTCAGCGATTTTGGTCTCTACCTCTGTATCGAGGGCGACGGCCTGCCATCTCGATGTCAGCATCTGTGGTAACCCATTACACGGGTGTCTCTGTGTATGTCTCGGGCCACCACACAGATAATAGTAATACTTGCCAAAATTGTGTCTTGTGTCTTTATGTACGAATACAAAAATTTTAAAATCATCTTCAGAGCTAGAAGAAGCCCTGCTATTCATAAAAATCTATATTGTAATGCTCCAAAAGCGATGAATATAGTACGCACCCGCGTTTATTGAAAGTATACTGTGCCAGTACGCACCCATACTGTACTATAGCGAGACCGCAATCAAAAGAACGTGCGCAAACACATTTCCTTTGCCGTGCGCAGAAAAGGCGTGGTTTATCAGTTCAAATTCAGAGTTTCGAATAAAGTTTAGGCAAAAACTCAGTTTACACGGTGTTGCGAACGTGAAAATTATTATTATTGTAGTGAAAAATATTTTTTCCAAGAAACTTCAAAATATTATATTATTTCCTAGGTTACAGATTATTATTTGATAACGAATTTTATTATTTTCTGGAAACTTCTAAACACATTTTTTCATAATGTTCTATATGTTTGAATTTTTGCCTATATATGACGTTTTCAAGTATTTTGTGTTCATTCAGAATATTGTGAGTTTGTTCAAATCTTTCAGAACAGTGCTGGATTTATGTCACAGAGACATTATTAATCACACACACACACAATAAAGTATATTGCTCTCAAAATTCCGTAAAAAATCAATGTAGATTTTCTCATTAGCGACATCTGTGGGGATTTAGGGGAATGAAAATGGCTTTGTACAGGCCGCATGGAAAAGGCGCTTACAACTCATATATGAAAGCTTTCCACGCAATTTGAACATATATAGAACTTCCAAAAAATGAATAAGCATGGTATATTCTATCATGGGTGGAAATGGCGAATGTTACAAATGTGTAAAGTGATCACTTAAGCCAACCATAAAAAGACAGGTCATAAGTCCTGTGTACACCCAAATGACTTCTATACCTACTTTCCCATAATTAATACAGTTTCGTCTCTGTGAGATATCTATAATATACACTAATTTTGTGTTCAGTTCTTCCGAAACCGATATTTTATCATCTTACGAGTTTTGATTTTTAATTATTTAAACCGAAAAGATTAACGGAAACTAGTGTGAGAAAATATACAGCAGTGAAAATTCAAGCAGTGATTCCGATACGCTATCCGAGTTATGTGTGGTTTTTGTTTACGGGTTTGTTTGAATGTTTATTTTGTTGTACTGGCTTAGTGTAAAATTAAAATATGTGTGTTTTTACCATGAAAAAAATGAACACAAAAGAAGTATTTGTAATAAGTAAGTAACCTTTTTTTCAAAATAAAAATTATATATTTATTTGGAATATCATACGGGCTTGCCAGGCCACTTTCCCCCGCTTTCTTCATACCGGACAACACAAGGGAATGGTCCTTTGAATGTGGCGCAGTATACTTTCAAGAGCGAAAATAAAATATATATCATGAAAGTATAGGTATTCGATTTATGCGCGATACTCGAGTATAGTTTCCACCTCATCGGGTAATACGGAAGTTCAGAAACTATACTAGGCTAGTACCCATTTAGCAAAATCATTTGGACTAATAATCTTAGACTTTTGAATATTTGAATGACATATTGTAAATATACATTTTAATTAGTTTCACTCGTATATAGCTATAAAAAACGGGATTTTAATCTTACTTTTACCTAATTGTTGTACAACACCATAAATACTAGCTTACTATCGTGATTTCAATATAGTGTACACACAGGCAAACTGAAAAAGTCTGTCTTTAATTGCACAAATCAAACAAGACATGTTGAAGTGACAATCTTCTTTTATTAAGAAATTTGTTATAATTATTATAAAATTATGCCTAAATAATAATAAAAACTGCATATTTCTTAAATTTTAAAAGAATTAATTAAATTATTTATTTTGCGTTATCTGTGGTCGATAATCTCGAACAGTCTCGTTTAAGAAAGTATCTAATATGTTAAGGTTTATTATTACAGTCGTTGGACATATTTAAATGTTAAATAAACCAGATATTTTATACGAAACATATATTTTACAAAGAAGTCTTATCCGTTGATAAGATTTTTGTCTGGTTAAATCTTATGAAGCTGAATAAGACTTTAGCGAAACGTCGAGATTTGCTTCTTTGTAAAATATACGGTTCATACAAAATATCCTGTTTATTTAACACTTAAGTATCTAATGAGTCTGGTAATTATTTTCAGACTTTATTAGGTAATTTGTGCACCAGTTACGTCAATAACTAATTATTTTTCACTTGTTTACTAAAACATTTTTAATCAAAATAATAATACGTGTTGAAAGATGATGCAATAGAAAAATAGGATGGATAATTTTTCTTCCGTGCAAAAGAAGGGGATAGCAATGTACCAAAATAGCGGGCATGTGATGGGTCCGCTCTGTACTCACTACTACAATGTAGTACTACATTACATTGAAGTGCACACTTCGCACGTTTTGAAGTATAGTGCACACTACAAACACCAAAGTTGTTGAAAGTATAAACTTCAAATAGTACACTTCATTTCAAAGCGAACACTACAAAGTACATAACTATTTCATAAACGAAGAAATCTCTGGAAACTGTAACAACCCCCCCCCATGGTTTGAAAATTTTTTGGAATCGAATGAAGAAATCTGGCTGGCGACCTTTTTTTTTTTTTTAAGTCGCCAAATGTTATTTTGGAGAAAATATCGTCATTTATCTTAAATATCTTTCTCGTTGACCTTTTTATTTATTTTTTTAGCTCGCCAAATTTTTATTTGGGAAAAAAATATTAACTCACCAGTACTACATTACTTCATTTCATTACACTTCACTTCATTAATACTACAATTACTTCATTTCATTACTTCACTTCATTAATACTACAATTACTTCATTACTTACTTCATTTCGTAGTGCTACAATTACTTCACTTCAAGTAGTTTTTACTACAATTGTATTGTACACTTTGTAGTCTTCAAACTGGTGAACGTGTGTGTGTTGTAGTCTTCATTTTGAAATGTAGTTTTTCCCTTCGCTACATGCCACTAATCGAGTATAGTTTCCATCTGCGTGGACAAAATTTGCACCTGGAAAGCATACTCGGCTATTGCGGAGTGGTACTAACGTAGTTATTATTTTTGTATGCGGTTCTTGAAAATATACTTGATTTTTGCGTACTAGCAAAGAATACTTTCCGCAACTGATACGTGCCATCAGGATCGGAAAATATACTCGAGTATTGCGCGGCTCTGCGCGCTAGTACAGTATACCTTTAATAAACGCTACGCACCCTGCTATTATAAAAAAAAAACGGCAACAAAATTGCGAAATCATTTTAACATGCATATAGATAATATTTAATGTTTAGAAATATTATACACATGATTTATTATTATAGCAAATCCTACAAAAAAACATTTACACCTAGAAACGATAAGTGAAAAACTAATTATAATTAAAGGGAATCCTACTAAAAATAGACAGGGTTATTTGTAAAACATTAGTAACCTTGCAGGACTATATTCCTGCCTTGATCATGAGTCGAAAATGTTCAAGCTATTGTGACTATATCAATAGTAATGGAGATTTGCGACATCAAAGTTTCCATTTTTTTTCAATATTTCTGATTTATTTTTTGTAAAACGTTTAACTATCATTACAGTTACTCATACCGATTACAAAAAATTCTTTCGTTTCAATACAAGTTAAATAAAATGATAAAAACCCTGAAAAATTCCAATTGGAATGTTTTCCAATTGGAATTCGAAGGTTTTTGTTTTTTTATTTGACTTGTATTAAAGGGAATGAATTTTTCATATTCTATATAAGTTACTGTAACGATAGTCCAACGTTTTACAAAAAATAAGTCCGAAATATTGAAAAAAAAATTCAAACATAACTATTGATATTAGGTCACAATAGCTTGAACATTTTCGACTCATAATTAAGGCAGGAATATAGTCCTGCTAGGTTACTAATGTTTTACAAATAACCCTGTATATATTTTTAATAATGTTTCTGGTTAATAGAAAGAAGCCATCTTCGAAGTGTCAGAAGAGATATGATGAATGCTCCAAATGATATGACCATATTTATCAATTTTTTCCATTGAATATTAAATATTTAGAGGAAATGTACAATTATTTTACAACCAATGAAACTAGTCAAAGCTTAATTCAACATAAAGGTCACAAATTCTTTACGGTAATACGAGTTGATTATTTTGACTGCCTCAGGACATTTCCCTTCACGATATGCTGAGGGTCAATATATCAAATACATGAATGTGCGGAGAATAATACCTTAAACTCATCGAGAGTCCTTGTGTGTACTTATTTTATACTGCCAAATATAATATATTTATTGTTATTTTCAGGATTTTTAAAATTAATCTAAGTTATTATTTAAAAATTTATATCAATATCTAATAAAAAGGCACTTTTTAATGAAATACTTGAATAAAAAAATATCGTGTGTTACTTTAAAATGAACATTCTACTTCATTTAAACTTTTCGAATATCCAACGTAAAACTTAGCGCGTACAATCTCCCGTCCAATCAATTCCGTAAGTTTGAGGAGAAAATGTTAAATCTGTTTGAAAGTCTGAGGATTTCCGTAGAAATTTGTAAACATTAATTGCGGTCTCCTTATCAGAACCGATATCGCATATCTTGGTAGGTATATCCCGGTATATCCTCTCCAATCGGAAAAACTTTGTTCAATCTTTTTGCTCAATTCTAATTTTAAAATCAACTCTTCGATTTCCTTTAAATTTACGTTTTACAACGGTAGAATTGATTCTATTTCATTTTCCAAATACTTTTTACCAATCACGGGGTTTTCATGAAGTGTTTGACATTTATCATTTTCTGAGTATTAAAAGTATTAAATACGATGTTGACGGCGTCAAAAATTCTGAAAAACTAATCTTAATAATATTGTGATGAGATGGTAGAAGTAGAGGGAATTGCACAATGTAATCAAGCACTTTACTCCTTTTGAAAGTAAATTGGAAACTTCTATAAAGGTCTTGAAAAACCCAATAGATTCTGGAACCTTCGTAACGCGACGATAACCTATATAAAGGAATCGACCAGGTACTGCGCAATTATTGTATCAGTTTGTTGACAGTGCGTATGTGACCAAGCGATAGATATTCGGCGCAAGTACCTACCGACAAGCGAAAAGCCTTTCTAGTAGGGATGGGTCGTCGACGTATTTACCGTCGACGAAACGAGACCGTCCACGTCCATCCATCGACGAGACGATCAACTAGTTGAATTCGTCAACTAGTTGACGCGTCAACTTCGTTACGCGGACGTCGCGGACGTTCTATCTAAACATCGGGGCGATGGTCAACTGTCTACGGTTCAACGCAACGCTTCTCGACGGCTCAACCGTTGGCTATTTTTATGACGTTAATTTTTAAAATTTAAAGAAGTTCGAAGGAATATAGTTTCAGGGAAAGTAAAGCCGCTACTACGTTGAATCTTGAATCGTCCACCGTCCACTGCGTCCGCCGTCCACCGTCTACGAATTCAACTAGTCCATGCGATAAACGTAAACCGTCGACGCGTCGATGCAACGTCAACGGTTGATTTCAACTAGTCCGTCCATTCAACGCCCATCCCTACTTTCTAGCACAAAATTGATTGGAATTTTCTAGAAAGTGATCTAAGCGGTAGAAACCATTAAATAGTGTGAAATGGAGTGGATGTTTCAAGGAATGTGTGCAAGTGACAAAGAGGCGTGAAAATAACGTAAGAAGTGGCACAGAAACATAAACTGTCGAAATATAAAAGAGCACACAGAATATAGAAGACAATTATCACAGGCACCTAGGTCTCTGTTGTAGTCACAAAACAATATTAAAGTGGGATCCTTGATCCCACTTTAATATTGAAGAGAAAAGGCTCGACAGCAAGAGTGATGACGGAGAGATCTCGGAGATAAGCACTCGACCATACTCGAGCTTCACGTAAGCTCGGCTTGGTATGGCCTGGCAGGAGAACACTCGACTCGACTCTGCGATATCGTACTGCGGCGACAATATCGTTTCCTAGGTTCGCCAGGAATCCCTCCCGGACTCCTCCTAGTAATGCGAGGAACAGTGTATCCTGGCTGGAAGTATGAGCGCACTACTTTTATACTTTTTCGGCGGCGGTGGGGAAGCATTAATTAACAACAGTTTACTTGCCGTTGCTAGTGAGAGTTTTCGGCAGAAAAATTCGCCGAAAATGTGCCGCTTTGGGAAGCTTGATAATTTCGCAGCCGTGCGGCCGAGTTTAATAGCTTCCAAGAAATAGCCCCGGGATTTTCGTTTACCTCCAGGTTTAGAAACAGTGTAATAATAAGTGTGTGTAATATTCTAGAAACATTTTGTGACTGAGAATTTAAGGACAGCGCTCCGATTGCGTTGATGTTCAATAACTTTTTGCGTAATAAATAAAAGTGTATTGTTTTTTTAACGTTTCATTTTCCTTACACAGCCACGTTCCGTAACAAGATATTAAAAAAACACGTTCATTAATCAATAAATAGTGGATTTATACAAAGTATTTTCTTTTGGTTATATTTATACATATTTATACGTTACCTCAATCAGCTACATGGATAATGAATAGCAACAGGTTTAGTTAGCGATTAGTGTGCTACTAACGGCAGGAAGGAAACGTTGATCGTGTATTATGGATGACCGCGCGCCTCGCTCGGACGCCCTCCACGATGAAAACAACACGTTTTCCACAAGCATTTTGATTCAGAACTACCAATACCCTTAAATAATATATCAAAGTATCTGTACATAATAAAATAATTAGCTTAGGTTATACACGTAATTGTAAGTTTTTGTATATTTTTACTTTAGCAAATGTACCTATTACTTTTATTATTATACAAGATTTTTTTAAATATATTTATTTTTATTTATAATTATTTTTATTTATTTTTAAAAAATTAGTTTTAAACGCGTGTATTTTAATTAAGATAAATTAAATAAGTCTCACAGATAAATTAATGAAGACACGTTGTGTGCCGTATTTTTATAGGATGGCTTTGAGTTTACGACCGGTGTAAGCTGGCTTAAGTGATCACTCTACGTCAATTGTGGACAAATCCAGTAATAACGTTCTAAGAACGTACATATAAAAATTGTTAATTTGTTTTAAATGCAAATAAAAAAAGTAAAATGGTTAATTTCAAACTCTAGGGTGGCCCACCGGGTACGCCGGATTTAAATTTCCTTCAATTTTCTTAAGAATTTAAGAAATTTTTTAATAACCTCAATAACAGCAAGTGAGGAATGTCAAACATTAGAGTTACCAACTTCAATTTAAAAAAAATATTGAGAAATTTAAATCCGGCATACCCGATGGTCCACCCTACAGAAAAACTGAGCGAAGTGAAAATAATGTATTAGAATAAAAATACCTTATCGTGATGCATGGTATATCGTTTCCAGATTCACTGATGCGAAACACGTGACGCAGTATCTGACACCCCACATTGTGTACGTGTGGTAGTGCGAATTTGACTGTATGATTGATTCGTAGAGTCCGTTCACTTTAGAAAAGCCACTTGCATTAGTGTGAGTAACAGTGCCTTTAAAAAACGCGTAACATTATTTTTTTGAGTAAATGACAGACGCAAAAAACAAATATAAATATTATTTAATTTTCTAAGCCTAAAATAAGCAAAGTTAGGTACATGTATTATATAAAAAGAATCGTTCCGTTTTAAAAATTAATATTATTTCAAAACTGTCATTAAATAAATGAAAACATTGACTTTATGCTTTTTCAAATAAAATACTCGAAATTGGATTTTTTTCAATATTTGGATTTTTTTCATATTTATTTTATTGAAAATTAAAACTCATACGTGAATAAATTACCTACTATATCGCGTATATCATTGGTATTAATAATTAATCAAAATATGCAATTCTCTACATAACAATGTCCGTCACCAACTCTACTAGATAGCTTAAATAATTATGTAATTAAATAATAATGTGATATAATAAAATAATGAGGTATAGAAGCAAAAAAAGCAATAATTCTCTTCTTATGTCCATCATTAACTTTATCAAGACGCTGCTCTAGATAATGCTGTTCTCCCAGCCTTAACTGGCGGCCGAAATACTGAAGACTGCCAGCGTGATACTGAAGTAGGCAATGGAGTAGTTTTAAAAAAAGAATACCACTACACAATCTACACAATTTACGTGTTACAGAACGTATCACTCACACTAATGCAAGTGGCTTTCATAAAGTGAACGGACCCTAACTTAGCAGACTCCCGATTATCCGGCGCAAATTTCGTCATTTTAATATTATTTTTTAACACAGAAAGGTCCCATTGTTCCATAATTGCCAACCACGTGCTTAAGGCCGGCGCCACACTGCGCGGATGATCCGCCGCATCTTTTCTGTCGCGTCAAATCGGCAAAGCAAATCGATCGACCGATCATCCGCATAGTGTGTTTGATGAGCGCATATATTGTATGGAAAGAAATGCAGTGGCGTTCAGCGACCGAAAAGACGCGGCGAAATACCCGCGTAGTGTGGCGCCGGCCTAAGAGTCAAATACATCTGCCTTCCATTATGTGTGATAAATGATCTCTCAATACATATATTCTATGTTTTATTTTGTCAAGTTCTATGCAGAAGAAAAAATAATCGGGATCTACAGAGTATAAAAATATACAGAGATGAACTAATCCTCTTTTTTAGGGATTGAGACACAGTGGAAGAATATCCCCGTTGCATTTGTCATAAAAACATTTATACTGCAGTTAAACGCTTGTTCAGACACAGCGGGAATCGCGTTTCCAAACACGCGATTTGTGTCATCTGTTCACACAGCCACGGTTAATAAGCGATTTGTGCGCGCGAAAAGTGCGTCAGTTTGACAATTATGGTGCCGTTCTCCATCTTTGCATATTAGAGATATATTCACTCATTACTTTGTTAACGACGGCCGTATTCCATGGCAAGACACATAAATATCATTCTGTCAGTTCATTTTTGATGAATAAATACCTACTTCTCTAAAATACTCTTTTTTTCCACTATTTCCAAATATCTCCACCAACTCCTGCCAAGCTTGTTCTTGGCATATTTGAGTAATCCTCACACTATTACAAGTCTTTTCTACCATATTACAGGTTTTTTCTCCACTTCATCAATAAAAAATTCAGTGTCAAAGCGATCCATAACCATAGAAAAGAGAATATAATCCACGCGTGCTCCTGTTGTGACATGAAACCGTGCGGTGCCCGCAACGCGACTGAACGCTCTCGTAAGGCCCCATAGTAATAGGATCGTGCGGGCGCCGTGCGGGTCTATTTTCTAGCGGTTGGGTTGCGGGCACCGCAGCGGTTGACTAACCGCACGGTTGTGTGTGAACGATCACATACAAACCTAGGTAAATGAGACCCGCACGGATCTCATGCGATTCTGAATCGGCACGGTTCCCGCTGTGTCTGAACAAGCGCTAAAAGTATTTATGCTTGCATAATAAAAATCTAGTAAAAATTACGTATTTTTAAAAACTTTGTTCCAAGACGAGTTTCTTAAATAAAAACCTCTTCTTGTAATAAAGCGCGACTTTCTTACTATGACAATACACCTTTTAAGAACATTTAGTTCGACCTTTTCATAATTCAGTGATCAGAATTTTTATCTCTTTCAGATATTTGCTGAATAAATAGGCCGTCTCGAGATTAAATAGCTGAAATCTAAGGAAATGGAGCGATTTTTGAATTAACTTCTTTTCAAACGTATATTACTGTATTTCCGTAAGAAACTTGGTGTTGTAAATTTAATTTTATTTTTATCTTTTCATGTAAAGACTCTTTAAAAAAGTATTTTTTTGTATATTTTTTATAAAAGGGTAGTTAAATATTCTGATTCCTGATAAACAGTTTTGCTGTGATATTAAAGTACGATGTAACAATCATCTTAGGATAATAAGAGAAATATTATATTATGGAATAATTTTTTGTTGTTTAGAAATTAGAAACAATTTGGAAAATAAAAATTAAGTTACGTATTTAATTTTAATTCCATTGAAGAGTGCGATGGTTGCAAAGACAATAAATTCTAACATGTGACAGCAACTGCCCACGGCGTAACCCAATATTACAAATTTCTTTACAGTTAGTACATATTAAACGTTCAAACAAGTGTTAATAAAAAATTGTAAATTAAAATGAAGCTTTTGAACTATGAAACTAATAAAAATGAAGAATATCTCCAGATACCAGGGTATCCATTTCCTTACGGAACTTTTTAAAAGTGTCCCTATTAATTTTGTTTGTGAAATAAATTGTATTTCGTTTTAGACGAGGCCTGCGCCTCTAGCCATTAAACACACTTTTTTTAAATGGCAATGAATGAAATATAATAAACACGAATAATTTCAACTAAAATCTAGTTTCTAACTCGAAAAATACTGTAATGTTTGCATTTAACGAAATAAATAACTTTATGGAAGTTTAGTGGAATTTTCTTAAATTATTTGTATAATAGAAATATTTTTTGTAAATATTTTCTTATTTCGTAACTAGGAATTTCGAGAAGAGTGTTTTTTTTAAGAATGTTTTTTTTAAAGAACGTTTTTTTAAGTTGATAATTGTTTGATAATCATTCTTTGTACAACTTTCAGTGGGTTCATTACGTTATCGTATGCCCCTCCCCACCCAATAATGCCATATTGCAATAGTGGGTGGACAGTGGCGAAATACACTATTTTTAATTTGTTTACACTTAAAATGTTTCTTAACCTTGTGAATAGATATATATAGAGACGGAGAGAGGAGATGAGAGAGAGAAGAGAGAGAGAGAGAGAGATAGAGGAGGAGAGAGAGAGAGGAGGATATATATATATATATTATATATATATATATATAATATATATAGGGTGTCTCATAGGTTGTAACAAAAATTTAAAAAATGGACTCCTGCCTTGATAATGAGTCGAAAACGTACAAGCAACCATGACCTGATATCAATAGTTCTGAATATATGCAACATCAAAATTTGCATTTTTTTTTAATTTTTCTGACTTATTTTTTGGGAAAAGTTGATATATCATTACAGTAACTTATATCGATTTTAAAAATTCACTCGTTTCATTAAAATTCAAATAAAATAATAAAAACCTTGCAAAAAATTATATTTTTAATTTTTGCAAGGTTTGTGACATTTTATCATATATTTATTTAAGATGTAGCGGCAGAACTGAGCCACCGGATATCAAGATTAGTTTCAATACATTAAAAGAAAATCATGGTTCTTATGTATTTGTTGAACCAATGCCTATTTGAAACGCCGTGTAAAATCAAATCCAAATCATTACATAACAAATGCGGCCATTCAGGTATGTAATACATATATAGAGTAAATACAATAGAGTAAATACAGACAAATAAAATAAGTGGCAATCTCTATGTGTTGTGAAGCGTAATTGACAGATATAACATGTAAAACATGGTTTGGACATATGCACTTCAAGAAGTGGAGGCCATGAGATGAGGATGAGAAGTTTCAACTATCGCTAGTGGAAATATATTTAAAAGTGAGACAAAATTGGCACGTTAGGACACACAGAGCTTGTGATATTTTATCCTCTCTGCATAGTACCCCTACAAAAGATCTTCTTCCTTTATACCTTTAATAATTTTATACGTTTTTTTTTTTTTTTTTTTTTTTTTTAAATTTTGCGCTTCAACAGGCCAAGAAGCCCAATTACAGAAGCGAAACATATTACAAAACACCCAGGCTTGAGCAATTCACAAAGATTAATTGTGATCTCACCGGGAATCGAACCCGGAACCCTCGGTGTGAGAAGCCAGTGTCATATCCACTGGGCTACGAGGGCCGCTTCTGTTCTGATTATAGCACTTATAATTTTTTAAATATTCTTATATAGGTTGTCTTATAGCCAGTAGCAAAAACTTCGAGCGAGCCTTTTTCATGCAATTTTGAATAGAAATTATTATTCTTTACAAATTTCAACAGTGACGGAGATAAGCGATATCAAAGATTGTATTATTTTTTCAATATTTTTTTATATTTTTTCAGTAAACGTTGGTCTGTAGTAACTTATATGGAATATTATAAATTTATTCGATGTGACAGGAGTCACATAAAATTATTAAGACCTTATATATTATTTTATTTATAGAAATAATTTGTTGTTGTTAGGTTTTTGTCATTTTATTTGACTTGCATTATAGCGAATGATTTTTAATATTCCATTTTGGTTACTGTGCTGATACTCCGACATTTTACAGAAAATAAGTCGGAAATATTTAAAAAAAAAATACTAATGTCGATGTCGCTTATCTCCGTAACTGTTGAAATTTCACCAAAAGTGTAAAGAATACTTTATATTCCAAATTGAATGAAGAAGACTCCCCGAAATTTTTGCTACTAGCTACGAGACACCATGTATATGGAATCCCTGTCTTTTTGTGTATCACACCTAAGAAAATTGATGGATTTGATGATGCTGAAGTTACATCCAAAATACACATGCAGTAAAAAAGTGTATTAAAATAAATTTAATTCTTGGAACCTAGTAAAGCTGGTGTATTATGAGCAGATGAGTGTTGTGCATGAATGGCAAGTAAAGTAAGTCACACAGGTAAACAGTAATAAATTACTCACACGGTTTGAACTACGTTTTCTTGTCGGCCGGTTCGTTCATGAGGTATGATTGGTTGACAGAGTGCATTACCAATTTCTACAGAGGATATATCATTTTTATAACAGAAGTTCAAAATGTACGTATTCGGGAATAATACAAGAATTCGTTTTACCTACCGAGGCCCACTGATATAATAAACTGTAGATACCTTACAAGTGTGAAATCTTGGCAACTCAAAAGTAAGGTAATTAATTGCCTTACTTGCATTCGTTATCGAACGGACCTTCTTTGTGATCGGGTGCGACTCTACGCCGAAAAAAAAGTCCCGGGGAAAAAGGTACAGATTATCGTACAATATTGTAAGAATGAGTATGTTATTTCAGTCACCATGACTTTAAATTACCTGTCTACACGCAAAGCGTTTGTGAAATAAGTGTGACGTCATTTGTTGCCTCTTTCAATGCAATATTTGCTACATATGAAAGTCGGCCAGTATGGGAATAACGTGTCTATATTACGTCAATGCCGTGGCCCATTTAAATATCCTATAATATTAAAGAGTTAAGGTTGTTATAACGGTCGTTAGACATATTTATCTGTAACTGGTTGCGGATATTTTATACGAACCGTTTGTTTTTCCGAGAAACGATTCTCGACGTTCCGTTTAATTCTAATTCAACGTCATCAGGAGGATGACCTTTACCCGCGAAGGTAGAGGTAGAGTCCGCTCTCTACCTCCGCGGGTAAAGGTCGTCCTCCTGATGACGTTGATTAAGAATTCAACGAAACGTCGAGAATCGTTTCTCGGAAAAACATACGGTTCGTATAAAATATCCGCAACCAGTTACAGTTAAATATCCTATAATAGTCCGCTGAGGTTTTTTTCAGTATTTTTAGTTGGGAAAGGCGACCAGCGATCAAGCGTATCAGTCTTTGTCCATCTTTGCCAGATACGTGGAAACACATTTGCGATGCCGTCCCCTTCCGTATCTTCACTCGCTTCCTCTCAAATCCCATCGCCTCCCCTTTTCGCAAATCTCAATCATGGCGGAAATTGAATTTCGTGTCCGCATGAGTGTACATACTATGGGCTCTGAGTGTATTAACTAGTCTCGATATTCGAAAAGCTAAATAGAAAATTTCATAACATTTTCCTGAAAAGCACTGCGCCTGTGTAAATTTAATTCACAATCACAGGTACAAAGAACCGGCTCCCCGGTAATCCGACGGATTTTTATCATGGTTTGTAATAATGATAACATTTTTATTTAATTCAGAACTCTTATTTACAGGTTTACTGCAATTCGATTTAAAAAATTGTAATACATGAAAGTATGTATTACAAACTATAAATAAAATTGATAAAAAATGTTAATAATTTTTCTAGTCTAGATATTGGCGGAATTCCATTTATCTGTAAATAATCAAATTTCAAATTCAATGGTAAAATAAATCCCAAATTTCATTTAACCAGCTTTCTATACTAATAACAAATTTTAAAAAGCATATTAAATAATAAGGATAAGGATAATTTTTTTAAAAATCGAGTGTTTATAAATTGATTTGTAATGATTGTGATTATTTTTATACGGGAAAAACGTGTAGAAATTATGAAATTAGAGTTAAGGAGTTTAAGGTGTTTAAATAGCAATAATTATTACGAATTTTCTAACCATCTTTTGGCTATGGATCATTCTTTTTATATTAATAAGGGTTTAAAAGTTTTACATAAAATTATACAGAATCACAGTTTGGTAAATTAGAAATTTTGGAAATAAGATAAAGTGTTAATAGTAAATTGAATATTACAAATAACTAGGTCCTTTTTACAAATATAATACATATATCTTTTAAATTTATTTGCTTGTTAAGTAAGTCTTTTCCAAATATATATTTTATTAATTTTGACTGTCTAAACATCGATTTTTGAATTTAATTTGTTTCCTGACGAAGCGGTTATGGGCTCTGAAACATGTTAGTTTTAAACAAAGTTAGTTTTATTGATTATAATACATATTTCATTGAAAAGGTGTTTTAATTTTTCCATATAACACTACTAACCTTCTTTCAATGGTGTTTTCTTTATACACTGTAAAGTACACGAAATTTTTATTCGATTTGTAAGAATTACTAAGCTTTTAATAACAACCACCTGCGTTATACCTATTCGTTCATATTTAAATGTTTTATATTCTCGAATTCTCGAATATATTAATCTCGAATTGTCTAAGGTAAGTGAGACTTGAGAATGATTTCATAACACATGTCCCTAAGGGAAGTGGCTCTGTTTTATTTAAAATAATTTAGGCTTTACATGAAAGAGATAGGTATATAAATACTTTTAAACTAAAACTAGTTTACAAACGAAGTACAATATTATTTGTTTTAAATAAAATATCTCACTGCCAAAGAAATAAGTAAGTAATTTTTAGATAACCAATTCGAGGTTAAGGCAATCATTTGGCAAAGTGAGCAAAACTCAACATATTCCTCTTATTTTCTCTTGCATTTTTTATCACATTTTTGTATAGAAAGATATCGTATTAAAATTTATTCATCCGGTTTCATATATTACGTACAGACATCTTCTTAAAATGACGTTAAGTATATTATTTAATCAAATAATATATTACCAAACCTGAAATCAGGAATTTAGAATAGGTTTTTGATAATTTTTTTGCATTCATTTAAAAATAATAATACCTGTTTTTATTAATTATTGTGGAAAAAGTTTTCAATTATGTAAAAAGGATTGAAAAAAGCACAAAAAATTAAAAAAAATTTATAACACTGTTTTTTAAAACAGACAGGCTTTGCAATAATTTTATTTATTTTAATAGCATCGTACATACGTTTAGTAATTTATTAATTTATTAAATAATACATTTTGTGTTATATTATGAAGATATCTGTATTCAGAATATAAGTACCAGAGCTAGCAGCAAAAACTTAGCCGGTCGATTTCTGCTTATTTTATGAGTCTACAATGTTCAAGCAATCATGACCTAGTTAATTATAAAGATATACAATATCAAAGTTTCATTTTTTTTCTCAATATTTCTGACTAATTTTTTGAACACAAAAACACAACTTCAAAAAGTTGAACTATAATTACAGTAACTTATGTCGATTATGAAAAATTCATTTGCTTTAATACAAATCGAAAAAATGATAAAAACTTTTATAAAATTAATAAAATTTGTTTTTTACAAGAATTTCATCATTTTATTTAAGTTGTATTGAAGCAAATGAATTTTTCGTAAATGATATAAGTTACTGTAATGAAAGTTCAACTTTTTGCAAAAAATAAGCTAGAAATATTGAAAAAAATGCAAACTTTGATATTGAATATCTCCATAACTATTGATACTAGGTCTTGGTTGCTTGGACATAGGCAGAAATCTACCAGCCACGTTTCTGCTGCTTACTCTGGTACACCTTTTACATATAGAGCATGATGAATAAATTTCAATGTGATATCTTTCCATGCACAAGTGTGATAAAAAGGCAAGAGAAGATATGAGAAAAATGCGAGTTTTTGCTCACTTTCCCAGAAGATCGCCTTAAGTAATTTCCATCGCGTCACAAGTTATGATTGGATAGTGGGTGACCCCACAACAGGAACTTGCTACATCGCACTGCGTTTTGATCTCCTCGGAACTTGATCTGGTGAGGCTCTCTTTACCAACCACGGAAGGAATCCTGACTCCCTTGACTTAAGGGTGGCCCACGCTACCTGGAGGCGGCCCGCCGCACACGGAAATCGAAGTCGTTAAAGCGGGTCCCGCATCAAACGGGACCCTTTTATTACGAATAAAATAATCAGAAGGATATTACGATTTGTAATCACGCTGCAGGAATTTAAAACTCAACATAGCACGAGGCGCTACCGGCTTATGGGTGATTTTAATCTTTATCCCCGGAACATGGCCGATGCAGATTTGTTTCAATGGAGGCTGCCTGCAACATAACTGGAAAGACATGTGCACCATTTTTCCATTTTTTTGCATTTAAAACATTCGATCTGGCCGTGGTAACAAATATGACATATTAACAAGACAACATGACAACAAATATTCCTGAAAGTAACGTTGATCATATTTTACAAACTATGCTTAAACCACATAATTTATTATTTTTACCGTAGACCGGTTTCGATGCAACTGTATCTTTATTAGGACGGACGCACTCATTTGTTAGTTTATAAATAAACATCGAAGTTACCAATGATATTCATACAAAAAATTTTGACATTCATAATTAAGACCAACCATTAATTTTTATTATTTTTATTTTTTTATTTATTAGAGACACTAACAGGATAATGGGTACATGACACTCAAATAAACGTTATAGTGAAGACTATGCCCATTATCCCAATTACAAGTGTCTTCGGCACGCTCTAGTAACATGTATTTTTGTAATTAATTATATTTCACATGTACATTTATGTATATTATATATTTGTGTTTGAGTGTAGTGCGATTAGTATTTAATGATCTATAGGTTCATGTCGTCGTTTAGAAAATGGATGTTGTGTAAGAGTGAGTTTTTGAACGAAGATAAGGTGTCTGCAAGAATATCAGCATCAATGTTAGGGTCAGCACAATACATTTGTCACACAACAATTTGACGCTACAAACATCAGAAATGTCAATAACAAATATTTATATAAATGGTGATTTACGATAAAGAACAGGTATATAATATATGAACACGTGATGAAAGGAGACAACACTATTTATTGAAATTCTAAAGGTTTATATAATTTTTTGCACGATTTCAAGTAATTATTCTATTTCAACTCTGATGAAATATTAATTATATCTTCCTGAGACAGCTAAAATAAAAATAATTACACGTAATCGAGAGTGTTAAGTACTTGGACATTTTACAATAAATTGTAAATGTCTAAAAAGGATAATAAGTCAATCGAGCGTACATAGAAGTTCGTGAAATGATATTCTTTATTTAAAGGGCGACATAACCGCTACACGCAACAGCTATTGTCTTGACATCAGCGAAATAATTTACGAGAGTACCTACCGTACGTTTGTGAAGTTTTCTATAGCGATTAGCATTACAATAAACGCGAATACAGTATTTAAAAGACGTGAGAATATTCTAGAAGTTCCTCGATACTGACAATTAGTCTAAATGACATAATAATGCTCCAATGAAGTTCGTGATCAGTGACTTGTGTGTTACATAAGACGTTTCATTTGTCTCTCAACGCCGCGATCGCGTATCAATATATTAATTGTAGTAATATATAGAAATACACAGCTTTATTATTAATACATTAGAAAGAAAAAAGGCAAGAACGGCAAGAGTTTGTTTCTTTTTTTAATAAAAATTCTCTCACAAAGCGAAACGAGTAAAATTTATTCAAGCAAATTAAACAGGGAGGATCAAAAAAGCAGGTGTTTTATTTTCATGTATGGAATCCAGATAGTATTTTGGTTGGTTTAGTGTACGAGTAGATAGATGGTTGGCAATTTATGAAGTGTAGGAAAAAGTCTAATAAACTCACAGAATCTCCAAGGGTTCAATGGTACAAGGTAGCAAAATAGAGTCCCAATTTGTTACAAAGCTAAACGTGTGTAAACGGTCTAACGGCCGAAGAAAGCATGAAAGCGGCGCTGGTTCGTTCTTCGCTGCCGCCGCATTCTCGGTATTCGATTGGTCTGCTGCTCTCTCTTTAGGGCCCGTTCACACTATACCTACACCCTTGATCACTATTGTATTTTAATTTGGCGGCCCTCGTAGCCCAGTGGATATGGTACTTGTTTCTCAAACCGAGAGATCCAGGTTCGATTCCCGGGGAGATCATGATTAATCTATGTGATTTACTCAAGCCTGGATATTTGTGATGTGTTTCGCTTCTGTGATTGGGGCGTAAATAAAAAAAGAGTTGAAAATTTTCCGAATGCAAAATCGTGTGTTATACAAGTAGGGGTGTAAGAGAGCTAGTCCACAATACTTTATATGTAGATGTCCGCCTCAATTATCACTCGAAAATGTTCAAACAACTAGTTATAAAGATATTAGATATCAAAGTTTGCATTTTTTTTTCAATATTTCTGACGAATATTCTGTAAAACGTCGTACTATTATTGAAATAACTTAAAGTTTATTTAGATGAGTAGATCAGTAATCCCTGATGGTTCATTGCGTGTTTGTCCCTAACAAGACTAACACGCATGTGATCAATTATTGGTGGAAGTGTAACAATACTATGGTTGAGGTGTGTAGTGTTGGTCCTGACGAAGAGACGGGTACGTCTCGAAACCGGTAGACCTAAAATCTGGTAGTGGTTTTTACAAAGCTAACTAACAATCTGTTATAATGTCTAACCACAAAGTTAATGCTTTAAATATTAATAATATTAAAGTTTATTTATTTATTAAAAATAAAAATTCGTTCACCTCAACGTCAGTCAAATAAAATGATAAAAACCTTGCAGAAAAAAATCTAATTTGAATTTCAGTAAAGTTTTGATCATTTTATTTGACTTGTATTGAAGCGAATGAATTTTTCACATTCGAAGGTGAAAAATTCAAAAGTTATTTTAATGATAGTACAACGTTTTACAGAAAATGAGTCAGATATATTGCAAAAAATGCAAACTTCAACGAAGGCAGTAATTTAAATGTACAGCATTGTGGACTAGCTCTGTTACACCCTGTGTATTTCTTAAAGGAGGCTCGACGCTGACTACTGGCGACATCTGAATAGGTTCCGAAAACCACTCCAACCGCCTGGAATAATCCACCTCTTTCAGAATCCGTAAGAGAAATTGCCCAAAGAATAATAAGCCTCGATAATAAGTGATGAGCACCCCGCCGCGGTCGGGGGCGGGTCGGACGGGTTGAAATAAATTAATTTTACCCGAATTAACCGGCCCACTCAAAACTGACCGATTCAATGAACACAATTGTGTCCACAAAACAAATAATGAGAACAGCCCTCGCCTCCGCACCCCCGCGATACCTTCGAGCACCTTCGTGGCCCACCATGGAATGGGGGTTCACCAATACGACTGCGCAAAATTTGTATATCTTGTGCAGGGCCGGGCCTTTCTAATTTTTTTAAATTGTATTAAATTTATTTCGCTCATGATTTTGATTAACGCTTTTATCTAACTGCTATCCGCGGCAACACAGTTCCACAAGATTTCGCTTCAGCAGTGCATTTGAATCGCGTCACGTCACTAATCACCTTTTACCGTCGGTCTTTGGCCGTTAAATACGTTGCGTGTTGATTTTACGTTCCAAAGATATTTAATGTATATAATCTTTCATTTAAATATGAAATGGTCGTTTCATTCATCATTTTTATATACCGCCGGGTCCTAAAGAATAAGTAATCAAAATATGGGTAAGATTGGTCAAACGGTACAGATTTGCATGGAAAATATATCAGGGGGAGAGAAAGAGATAAAGATAGAGGGAGGAAATGTCACTCATGTTATCCGCCAGGTCCTAAAATGAGATGTTTTTGTATTAAATATAAATGTAAGGTTGTACTGTCATAGATCATATCCCTTTGTTTGGTAATTCTACACACTTTAAATTCTGGAAAAATTTGTTTATGACCAAGTTATGCTAGTCCTTCGGCCAGCTCTAAATGTTAACCAGCACGGATTTATGTCCAATCGCTCAATAACCTCCAATTTAATATCCTTTTTAGAGTTACTACAAGACCACATGGACAGACGTATCCAGGGGGATGCCAAATATATAGACTATAGCAAAGCCTTTGACAAAGTCGCACATTCCAAACTCTTAGAGAAACTTCTCCTAATCGGCATTCATGGAGACCTACTTAGATGGTTTTCCTCTTTTATCACCAACATGAGTCAAGCGGTAATAGTTAGCGGCTTCAAGTCGGATTGAGCGCGTGTTACCTCAGGCGTTGCTCAAGGATCACTCCTGGGACCACTCCTCATCAATATCTACATTAATGACATATCTTACTGTTTTTTATATACGCATACACTATTTTTTGCAGATGACATGAACATTTTCACTGCAATCAACAACACAGAGGCCTGCCACAAACTACAAGCCGACTTGAACCGCCTTGACGTCTACTGCACTCATCACAATCTTTAATTAAACACTAATAAATGCTCTATAATACAGTTTACTAGAAATAAAAGACTCATAAACTTCCCCTACCCTAAAATCAACCCCTTTCCAAGACATCCGAAATCAGAGACCTTGGGATTGTACTAAACTCAAAATTACTTTTCGATAGACACATCGACCGTGTTACATCCAAAGCAACTAAAAGATTGGGCTTCATCCTTCGAGTATGTAAACAATTCAATAATCTTATCAGAATGAAGAAACTATACTTCTCATATAGTCATGTCTACAGTCGAATATGCCTCTCAATTTGCAATCCAAGATACAACATCAATATAGACAGAATTGAAAAACTACAGAATCGATTCCTTAAGTATTTTCAACTAGTTTCACTGAGTCTTCCAACTTCTTCAACATTCGATCCTTACATACTCGAAGAGATATAAACGACGTCGTTTTCCTTTATAAAATAGCAATTCAAAAGTAGACTGCCCTGATCTACTGAGTCGACTATCCATTCGAGTGCCATCTAGATCTACCAGAACTGACGTCACATTCAATCTCCCACACTGTCACACAAACTATAAACAGAATCATTCTTTAGCCTCGTCGTACTTTAACATATTTTTCAACATTTTTGACACGACAACCACTTAGATCAAAACACACATTTAACACGTTGCGTAAATCCTCACGGCCACCCTTTAACCTTATTTAATTTTTATCACACAGGTTTTATTCCTTATCCCATTTACTTTTTACTCCACCACTCTTTCTACCCTGGAAATCCATTTCCGCCTTCCTTCCTTTCCCCCTGGAAATAAATTTACCTACTTCCCTTATGCATTAATGTACTCCTATATCTTATTTTTTCCAAACCCTTCCTTCAATCAATCTTTTTATTGCATCTGCTACATATGTTTTCCTTTTCTGTTATGTACAATGTATAGTATTCTAGATTCATCAAGCGAATTCTTTAAATTGGCTTAATATTTTTATTTGTCATATATCATGCCTCTATTTATGCTAAACTTAATTTAATAAATCGATTATTGGGAAGGCTTTCCGCTAGTGCGGAATAATACACTTTCTTATCTTCCTATTCCTTCCACTTGGGAGTTAGTAGATAACCCTTGTTACTGATAAAACAATGGCAGTATTTGCAAATTAACGTAATCGCGGGGCGGACCAAACAATTTTTGTAAAGAGAATAAGTAGATACATCATGATCCTATTCAGCAGAGAAAAGCGTCGTTGATGTTAATATTGTTAGAAATAAAAGTCCTTTACCGAGGGCACGAATGCGTGGTTTTAGCTGTCGGACCAGTTGTAAAGGACAGTCAGACGGCAATATGTTAGACTATCAGCTCTACCTACAGATCCGTGGAAGGGATGGCTAATCAATCAAATACAACATTCTTATTTACATATACGAGTATATATTAATTATTACACAAATTATTTAATTTTATAAATGAGGTTCTCTTAAGATATTTTGTTTAATAATTAAGATTTTTACAAGTTATGAGGAAAGAAAGAGAGAGAGAGAGAGAGATTCAAAGAGCGTGGGGTAAAAAAGCAAAGGCAGCAATATCCAAAAAATTAAGAAAATGTTTTGTATGCGGTCACCGAAAATTACTAATTTAAAATGCACTGAATTCTAGATTTTATGTATCTATCCCTCCTAAAATCATTTTTCCCATAAATTTATAGACTGTATTTTCTATAAAATCTCGAATTATGTACACTGTAAATTAGTATCCTCGAAGAATGCATACATTTTTTTTTGGATATTGCTGCCTTTGTTTTTGTACCCCACATATACATTATTTAACATTCGAGTCACTTTAAGGTGAAATACATCGATATTTATATTTCATTACGTCTAATTTATTTTTTTGCAGGCAAGTATATTTGTGCAGTGCGTAGTTTTTTTTTTCTTTATTTTACGCATCAACAGGCCTAGAGGCCCAATTACAGAAGTGAAATACATTACAAAACACCCAGGCTTGAGTAAATCACTTAGATTTATTGTGACCTAACCGGGAATCGAACCCGGAACTCTCGGTGTGAGAAGCCAGTATCATACCCACTGGGCTACGAGGGCCGCCGTTACCGTTTTACCATTACCAGTTTCAAAAAATAACCAAAACGTGTGAAAAGTAGCAGACAATAGGCGATAGCTAATCGCAGACGCCATGAAGCGGGCACTATCGGCTACGCAGTGGCCAGTACAACTGATAGCCAATTACAGACATCAATGACCGCGTAGCGGGCACTAATGGTCGCGCAGCGGCCACTTCACTGCTAGTAGTATAATAATTGTTGTGAGGAACATTACGAGATAAATCTTTTATTTCGATTTTTTCGGGGAGAAAGATGGTGCCTGTGTTTTCCGAAAGTTCTAAAGAATAAGTATGAAAAATTTGGGCCAGATCTGTCAAACAGTGTAGATTTATAAAGAGAACAACAGACAGACAGAAATTATATTTTATAGGTATGGATGTTAAAAATTCATTCGTTTTAATTCAAGGCAAACAAAATGATAAAAATCTTACAAAAACATTATTTTGCAAATTTCTACAAGGGCATCAATTTATTTGACTTTCATTAAAGGGGATGAATTTTAATATTGGAATTGTAGCCTTTATCATTTAACTAAAATAGTTATGTTTACAAAACGAATTTACAGGAGGGTGCGGTCCCATTATTGAGTGTCTGGGGTAATCAGTTTCCAATTGGTGGCTAAAAAATTCCCTTAAGTCGAGTTAGGCGCTATTTAACCGGAATCACTCGGATCTTAACTTCGAGTGGGGGAAGTTTATTCGGAACTGGCTCAGCGCGGAACCCCTCCGCTCTCCCCTTCTTTTTTCTTTGGTGTAGTATTTCTATACTTTTAATTAGAATCATTCAATTATCTCCGCCTGCTTCCTGCCCTTGGACGTCCATCCGTATCCAAGATTTTTAAAATTATTTTTGCCTTATATTAAGTATTATCAGTACGCTTAAAAATGATTTTGACTTTATTTGACAGTTATTATGACACTAAAACAGATTTTATTAAATTCGTTATCTACCCTTACTTAAATCAAAACTATCATGCTTATATTCTTGTTTCTTGTGTTATGAGTATATATGTATTTTTTAAAACATAAACAATTACGAGAAAGTAAATTAATGAATTTAATAAAAAAATTATTACAATCATTGTAAAATAATTATTAATTATTCGTGTATTCTTGAAATAAACAGATCTGTGCTCATAAATGTACTTGTATTACCTGTGATTATGATTCAGTTATACTTTATTATTGATGTAATTATATTACAAAAAGAAAAAATAATTTTTTAAAAAGCCACGCTTTTATCTTTAAACGTCCTAAAAAGTAAAAAATAAATTTACGGCCAAAAAATTTTTGCCTCACCCGGAAAATTCTTTTACCCTTACTTACATCAAAACTATCATGCTTATATAACTGCTTAGAAATTAAACAAAAACAAATGCCCATTTGTTAATCAGTTTTATGTCTAATGGGCCATAAAAACTTGTAAAAGAGTTGAGAGGAAAATGATTTTTTTACGTCAAAAAAAGAAACCTATAGCTATTTATTTAAAAAAACATAATACTTACATTTATTCCGATTCAACTGCTCCTGGGGAATCTCCCCAGGAGCAGTTGAAATTCACCCAACTGCCGAACGGAACATCAACGGTTAATGTACTATCATTTGAAGTTTGAAGCACTTCCAACAAGAATCAAGTAAGGCGCCAGACGGTGGATCTCCGCAACTTTTGTACACAATGGACTACGAAAAATATCGTCTCCAAGTAACTTAATGGAAGCATAATCCCTCTCTCAGAAATACATTTCAAGATGAAACAACGAACACCATAGGATATAAGAAATGCTCAATGGCTTTCTTTCGCAGTAGATACACTATTTTCATCCCTCGATGACTTCGGCTGTTCCCTCATGAACGTGTGTTGAATTTTTCATCGCGTATCGATCGGATATCGTATTTTCAAATAATATCATACCTTTGTGTCCGTTGACTTTCTTCTTACCGTGACCCTAAAAACAAAAGTACACATTTGTATGCAAAATTATTGCAATCATATCTTCATTCAATCCGTTACTTTCTGGATGACGAAAAGACGTTGAAGAATATGTCTTACTCATTGCTTTCGTAAAAAAATACTTCCCCGATTAAAATTAAATTAAAATGTAATACATTTTTATGAATGTTCGTTGTGTATTCTGGTAAATACAAAAGTGAATGATCTGAGGTGTAAGTTTATTTATATTTTTAAGAATAATCAAAGTTATTAATCTTGTGTTAATTGTATTCCAGTTGGAGTTTTCTTACATATTTTTTGATGTACGTTAACAATCTTTCTGAGCGACGTTAAAGATCCCTTTGCAGGGTCCATCATCAGGGCTGATGTGTTGCTGTGATTTTTTTCCGATTCCCTCTACCAGTCTACGACACTCTGGGTACTCTACTTCTTACTAGACCTTCTAATTTGCAACTACAAGTGCCTCAGGTCTAACAAACAGCTTTCACACTTATGTTGCTGTGAGTGTTGATGTTGCGGTTTAGCATGCGATAACATGTCGAAATCGGGCATCTTTTGGTAGCGTATCGTCACCAAAAGATAACGACACGCTACCAAAAGATTTTGAACGGCCGTGAAAACCTAAGAACATTGTTATATTAATAGGCATATTTAAAAAACGTATCTTTTACATAAAAGATTTGAGTGAATATTTTATAAAGCACGTTTACGATATATCGAAATGTCACTTAAGAGAAAAATTAAAAAAACGAAAAATTTTTCAAGAAGTGTATGGAAGTATTCATAGGTTGACCCAGGGCTAATGATCTATATGTATGTAGCTGGCTTATGTAATCACTGAAAAATACAAAGATATCGTTACCAGAATTGCAGAATCTGTATACACTATGTCACATATATGTGTGAAATGTGCAAAATCCTCCGCAGTCACGTCATCGGACATCCTGGGCCCTCTTTATCGGAACTAGATATTCGGCCACGCTTGAATTCATTAAATCAATATCTGATGGTAGTCGTCGAGGGTAGTGACCGTGACTTCTTCACACTTCTTTCCATTAAAAGAAATCGAATCACTCACCCATATTGTTTTCCATGGTACAAATAAACGCCAACTTGCCCACTTTCAACGGCTATTAAAACAAAAAAAAAATTGTCTATTCTACTTCCGAAATTTTGACAGGCCTCGTTCGGAAGACGATTTTTTATTATTTATTGGTATTTATTTATTTATCAACGCCTTAGTGGAGTACAAAAAAACTTACATACCTACCTAACATAAAAAACGTTTTATAATATTATAAACAAAAAAATTCATAGAATTTAAAACTTATTAAAGAGAAATGAACAATCATTAAAACACTTTCAAAAAAATGTATAAACAATTATAAAGTATAAAGTAATAATTAAACTTTTAGAAAACAATAATTAAGACAATTAAACCAAAATACCAAATTAATGACATAAAAAAATGTAATGAACCGATAAATAGATTTTGCATCAGTGGCACCATCAGTCGTTAAACACGGGTATTTATCACACAGTCCTTATAAGTTATGAAGAAATGTAGACGAATTTGAAATGACAGATTTTGTGGCGGACAAATAATTAGACAAATATAGGTAAATATATCAAACTAAATATTATAATGTTTTATTCTTTTCGTGTACCCAAAAATCTCAAGACAATTAAGTGACTTATAATTTTTTATTTTTTTATTTTAAATTTATTTAGTAAATGTACAAATTTAAGAGTGTATTCAATATAATATAATTAATACACATTTATATTACTCGCTTACCCACTTTTAAATGAGAATTTATTCTCATGTTTAAAAGTGGGGGCATTGTCGTATATGTATATATCAATTATTAATAAAATCGTTAGTGCAAGACATTAGATTAAATAAGTAAGATATAGACAAAGAAACATTAGATTAAGTTATAAAAATTAAGACATTAAATTAAGTAAGTAAGATATAAACAATGTAGTAATCCATGTAGATAGAGGGGTCTTCCTAACGTATTAACGATGAATTTTGTATTAATAATTTATTTAAAAGGCCGTTGCTTAATCGCCGCGAGTTGATATTTATCTACTATGTTCAATTAATTTGCCCACTCCTGGCCGCGGCTAACAATGTGATGAATCCTATGGGGTGACCCGTCAAAAATACGTCGTGGAAAATAATATTAAATAATATAATTTCATTGCAATGAATAAAGTCATTTGCCGTATGATGTTAGCGAAAATAGTTGTATGGCGCGGGTGGCAACGGCTGAGGTCGACAGATACGCTGTAACTATAAAAGGATCGCGGAATAAAATATTCTCTTCTATGAAATATAAAATATAAAATATAATGTATTCTATACAATATTAATACTCTGCCTGTGCTAACTATACATTTAACTAAAATATATATTATTAACTGGAAATAATTATTCTGTGAAAATTTCGCTTTTGAATGCAAAATTAACTAAAAATATTAACTAAAATATTTCTAACATCTTGGGTTCACAGACGAAATTGACAATACCTACTGCCCTTTGCATTTACTAAGTATATTACCTAAATAGCCACAGCTATACCATCCTGTCCGTCAGGGACGAAACATGAAACACAGTTATATTCCTAAAAGTGCTACCTCTTACGCGACAAAAATACCTATTGCAGTCGGGCTATGAATATGAACTATTTCCGCCTCATAATGGCGCCTGGAACCAATACTAAAAACCTCACTAGAAATAATAAATGCGACTAAATCTCGATAAATACAATATATACTATTCGTAATACGTCGTTGAATTGGCACATGATTCGTCTAATGGATGAAGGACCCCGTTGTGTATCGTAATAACTTCAAATTCTTTTATAGGAGCAGTGTGGAAACAATTGCATAATATTACGTAATAAAAACATCTAACGAACCTAATAATCTATATATTTATGTTACAATAAAATACGTTCACTAGAAAGAATTCGTGTATTAGAAATAAAACATTTTCGATTGGAGACAAACCAGTAAAATCGTTCGAACGGCGCAAAGGGAAAAATTTACACATATTAAATAACACTGAAATTAATAATTATAAACACTTTGTATTAGCATATTCTTACCTTGAATGGTTCCATCTTAGACGTGCATGAACCTGTTCATATTAATTCCGTGGAAAAATAATACATATATTTGCTATCTACGAAATACCACATTTTTGAAGCGAAACATCTTTATAAATAAGTAGATAAGGTCTCGGGGATGGTTTGTTCGAAGGGATTCTACAACAGCCCGTGAGTTTATATGAAATAATAGTTTCTTTGAATGCGAAATTTTTGTTTTAAATCCCCAGCATCTCTGTTGAAGGGGGTTAAGGCTCCGCGCCCGCCTAAACCCGGTGACCAGCTTCCTAAGTGACTAAATGGCCCCCCTTGTTCCTCCGGAACTTACTGCATCCCGAGACTCTATCTCTTCTTTACGAGATGTGATCCTGTGACGCCCCTCTTTTAGGCTTATAATTGAGATAGCCATACTCTTTTGGTACGAGTTTCTGATGATGTGTGTTGTCTTGAGGCGCCTTTCTTTTAAGCCGGTGTTTGAAGAATCATGTACTCTTTTGGTACGAATTGATGACGACATTAGCCTCCTTTGCGGGCATAGTCAGCGATGTTACAAATTATTGTGCAATCTCATTATGCCTTTTCAGAGCGGCGTCCCACGATTCTGCATCTTGCAACATTTACTTTGGACAAATGTTAGAGTGTTAGTAACATATTTATAATATCCCAGCTATTCCATATGAGTGAATGATTTTTATATTTATTCTGGCCCTGTCTTTCTTACAGAGGACGAAATAGAAGTTAACGTTTTCTATCAAGGTTTTACAGCATTCAGGCATGAAAATCCTTCCAAAGACAAAGGGAACCTTTTGTGGGTTATGTGGCCCTGCGCCTGGTGAGGAAAGAGGTCGGTTTATTGACGACCCCGAGCAACAAGGAGGGCTCCGCCTTTAAGGGACCCTGCAGGGGCTTGTGCGGGTTCCACGCCCAAGTGCCGGCAAGCATCTACGCCCCAACCAGCTAGGCCATCACAAACCAGATATCCCCAATCTTTAGTTAGATCTCCCCTTTACTCGTCGTTCTGAAGCTACTTGTTAAGCCAGATGTACCGAGGTACTCAAATCATAAAGAGTTAGCTGAAGACCGGATTGCGCAATACTTATGCAATACCATTATTATAAGGCTTCTAAGCGTTTCTTATAGAATTATGTGTATTCAATTGTTAGTACAAATAATATGAAAATCCCCATACTTTAAAATATATTCGTTCGGAAGAAATTCTCGTACGATCTGGATTGATATCTGATTACTCAATACATAACGCGTCGACAATTATTATGAATCTATTAAGCGCTGCTTATAGAGCTCCGTAAAATCAATTATTAATACAAATGGTATGAAAATCCCCATGCATCAAAATATATTCGTTTGGGAGATATTCCCGTACGAATTGAACTAATATCACACAAGAAATCGTGATATTATTTATACATAATTGCTCCGATCTTAAATCTTCCCAAAATAAATACATTTCAATAGTGAAAATAATTAACCGATAGATAATATAAATGTGTTCCTTAGCTGTTACACAGTGGCGGTATGATCCTCTCTGTTAATGATGAAATGGTAGGTTCCTCCACAAGTCCGGACAGCAACTCCGTCCGCAAATGATGTTCTGGAACTGAGGGCTCTGTCGGTAGTCTCTCGGGCAGCGCTTCCGCTCGCAAGTCTGGTTTCGAACTGAAGGGGCTGAGTATATCGTGTTCGCTCCTTTTATAGTAACGATTGCACCATACCTCCGAAATCCACGCCAGTGCAGTGACTCATCCTATGCGCGATGACTTCACCGGCGGCGCCCGCCATTGGCCGGATTCAGTCATCAGGATGGTCGCCTCCGGCTCAAACCGTCGAAGGCAAAGCGCGCTTGTGATTGGTCCGTTTCGTTAAAATAACAGTAAAGCACCCGCTATACGCGAGACTTGCTGTTCCGATTCATAAATAATAAAGGCTCGTTCGCACCTACTCACGAGGTCGAATTAGGATTGGCAAACAATATTAATTTAACACAGAATTATATCAATGGTATAATAAAGATCTAAGAAATATTACTTGTATAGCTGAATATTCAATATTTTGTTAGCCTCTTGTAATACATAGAATCTTGAGAAGAAATATATCAGGCTTTTTCTTTTAAACGATTCAAACCAGAAGAAATATATTCTTGATGTCCATACTTGGCTTTTTTGAATATTATTATTTTAAGATTTTCTAAATTTATTAAATCTATCTCTATGTCGACCATTACAACTGCTCTTTTGTACAACCTTCTCTATATTTAATTAGCATCGAGATTGTTACGCAAATCGATTACCAACCAGGCGTCATTAAATCACCCTTGCTTGTATAAACATACAATGATGCAATTAAATAACTAGATGGATTCTTACATATATCATCAAATCATCACTATTTCAGAAAATGATCGAGATTTTGCATGTATGCCAACTATTTAACTTTTAAATTGTTCAAAATTTAATTGAGTAAAAAATGAACTCTATATTAAAGAATTTTAAGATAATATTTTCGATAGTTGGTTAAAAATTGTATAAAAAAGCTTATTTTACAAGATATATAAATAATTATTATTTAGATAAATAATGTATTTACGTTGATATGAAGACATTATGCAATAAATTGAAGGGTTTAAATTATTTTTCATGAATGTGATTAATTAATTTTTTTAATTTTTTTTTTTATTATTATTATAAAAATTAATAAAATTGATATAACGCTTTGTATTTCAAATGCAGCATATTTAACAAATGAGGTTAAATTGTGTGGAACATTTAAGTGATCAGAGGATGTTAAGAATGATTATGTATGTGATAACTTATTCAAAAAGAGCAAAAAATTAAATTAAACGACATAAAACAAGAACATTTTAAAAAAGTGTATGCATAAAAAGAATACTTATAACATCAAAAAATTTTATGTACTATATTAATTGTTTTAATTTCCATATATATTAATTTTGAGATAATTTTTTCTTAACTTTTTTATCTCTTTTAGTAGTGAAATATCTATAGCAGAGATGAGTAGTTCATGAACGAACTGTTCTTTGATAATAGTTTACTTAGCTGAATGAAGGGATGGTATCGTCCACCATAGTGAACTAAAGTTCATTAGTTCAGTAGTTGGAAATCAAAATTAATTTTGAAATTCATTGATAATCGTTCACCTTATTCTAAATCTCGAATCCCAATAGCGATGAAATCTTTTGCAGTTTGTTGAGAATATTTTTTGGTAGAATGGTCCCTTTGGTCATTAAAGTTTTTTTGGTGAGAAAGTAAATGTTCACTTATTGTCGTAGTTGATTTTTACAAAATACAATTTCAAAAAATTAGACCCCGTCAGAAATAATGTTCGGTGAAGTTGATGTGCATAAAACGACCGATCCAAATCCCACCCATTCAGAAACAGCTTCCGGTGGATTTGATACTTGATAATTTTATGCAAATAAAATTCCCTACGCTATTAAACGATTCAAAGTGAACAGTTCACTTGACTGAACGACTTGCTAAACGATAGTTTAGTCAACTGAATTAAAATTCCCATCTGTTATCTATAGAAAACAATTAATAATTAATTAGTTGTATTAAATATTTCAAAGAAAAGTTCCTTGAATTATATTGCGACATTAATAATTTCATTCCAATAATGTTGTATCTTTTTATTTTATGTTCGCAAAATATACTACTGTCTTTTACTACAGATAATTATTGATATAAACATAGTAGAGTTAAATTGGTAAATTGATTATTCCCTCGTAGGGCGAAATGCCTCTCGAGCAAATAAAGAAGTAATTTCAAATACGATTATTTTATTTCATTATTATTGTTTTAACGTATGTACGTTTGATAAGCTGCATATTTTTCAAATGAAGTGAATAAAATAAAAAATGTGACACCATGTCAGATAGATATTTTCAATTTTTATTGGCATTTATTGCAATTGAAACCCAAGTGGCGCAGAAAAATTGGTTAGATTGGTAAATTTTGTAATATTGGTTAAATTCAATCGACAAACGCTTCAATCACGGATGGAATCCAGTTTTAATTGGATGTGTCCAAAACTCCGCTCATTTTTTCAGTGTACAGTAATACCATTAATCAATCAATATACAATACACGGCAAAATTCAGAACCGTCTGCGGTTGAAAAAAACATATTTCCAAACAAAAAATGTTTAAGATGTGGGTCGACATTTTAGGGGAAAATATTTAATGAAACTGCTGTAACATGCAGTTTGTTATATTTTAACAACAGGAATAATTTATGTAAGGATTATTTTCTAGTTTTTTACTTCTCGTAAATTTTGATGTCAAAATCAGCTAAGGTGTGGGGAGTATGTTAAAAAACCTGATCGCCTTGAAATTGGTTTAGACCTTAAACACTTATATCTGAGTAAGTATACGATGCAGGTACAAGTTAATGGTGTCAATGAATTGAGGACCAATACAAAATTTGCATTACGTTGCATCAAGCCATATATTATAAGAATGTATAGGAAGGTCATCACAGGTTCGCTTCCTTCCAAGAGAGGTTTTCCGTGGTTCTCTCCCCATAATGGCAATTCCAAAGGAACTCCAAGTTCCACGGAAAATTTCTCCTGTTACAACAAAGCTGGCAGTAGCTAGAGTAGAATACCTAAACTCCCATTCAGGTACTTTCTAAGCCTTTGGTTAGTACTATGCATTATTTGGATACACTTTATGTATCAGAACTCACTATGTTTGCAACAATAATGAACAATTAAAGAGTTAAGGTTATTATTACGGTTGTTAGACATATTTAACTGTGAATGGTTACGGATATTTTATACGAACCGTATGTTTTTCCGAGAGACGATTCTCTACGTTTCATTGAAGTCGTACTCAACGTCGGGACTCAGTAAAACAACAATCAGGAGAACGACCCTGTATCGCTCGCTGATCGCATCTCATAACTTGAAGTGTCTGGCGCTCAGTTCCCGTGCCAGTGCCTAGAAACTTTGACCTGTTCCACGTTTTTTGATTTACAAAAGCTTTCGAAAGCTTTTGAAAGCATCTTTTTCGATATTTTTGTTCCTTTTTCTTTACAGTATATTATTATGAGTATTAGGTATCCATTGTTAGCCAGCTAGATCAACCGTCAATAAATACATCATTAAAAATGGTTCATTACAGCTGTAAAATTTTTTCTAGAAATATTTAGCATTGAAGTACTCAATTTTATTGATTCAATATACCATTTATGACCCATGTTCACGAGATGAGACACGATAAAACAAATATCAAAGATTAAGTTTAGTTATAATATCTCAGAACCGTGTACAGGTGTTGAGATTTCGACCTGACGAATCAGTTTTAGAGATCAGTAAGAGCGACCCGTGTAAACGTTGTTCGATTTGACAGCGAGACTTGACACGTACACACAAATGTCACATTAAACCACTGACTCCTACAAAAATTTATTCTGATAGTCACTAGGCCAACACAGATCTGACTTTTGACGTATATTAAGCGTGAAGTTAGGTGTGATAAGTGGCCCTGCGAGAATCTCTGAAACTGTTAGAAACTGTCTAAAAACAAAAAAAAATAGTTGTTTACAACCGAAATGTTGACCGATTAGCATTATACATTTATGTACTGCTTGGAATTTTGATATTATACCATAAAAATATATTAAACTGCAGGTAAACCTAGATCAAAAATATTGTAAGTCGTTTTTGGATTTCATGTAAGGTTCACCAGATTATCACATCGGTTTCAAATTTTTATAAGTAGTTTAACTATTTTTTATTATAATTTCATTTATAATTAAATGTAAATATGCTTTTTAATTGATTTTTTATGCATTTTCCTAATTAAAGCCACGGTATATGTACTTACCTCCTCTTCGGGGTAAGTGCATATATTTTGATTATTTTTTTAAACTTATAAGATAATTTAAAAATATGTATATCCATTTCAAGAAACATAATTAACGCATATAATCGCTAACTTAAAACAGAATTGAATTAAAAAAACATGTAATATCAAATCAAATAATGCCGCTTTAACTAACTAATTGTAACAAAAAAAACAATTTATTGTTTAATTTTTAAAAAAGTAACCCATAAAAACCAAGTTTTTATTATACTCCCTTTCTCATTTACTAGTGTAAACTGGTTTGGCGTTTAACCTACGCGTTAGGCTTCGGTCGGGTGACGCTAAGAAAGGGAGTAATAAAGAATTTCCAAAAATCCAAAATTATACTATTATCAGGTTCCGAGTCGCGTGTCGTAATCTCTTCATACAACTTACTGAGTTGCATGAAAAAACCATTATAAATTTGAAAAATCCAAAATTATACTATAATTATTTATTTTTTAACGAAAATTTGAAAGATCTCTTTGATCGTCGCCACGAGTCTGCTTGCAAAGTTTCAGCTCGATTGGATCACGGGAAAAGGGTTAAAAATCGATCCAAAGTTTTTGCGTCAAAAAAACAGACAGACGCCACGAGTTAATATAAAGGGAGCAAAAATAGTTTAATACAATTAGAACATAAAGTAGATACCACTAGTTACAATTCTGTCCATACAAAAATATCTAGGGATAGTGAATCAACATTGTGGATGCATTTCCCCCAGTATGACAAAATCATGGGGGGATGTGTATCCACTCTTATAAATCAAAACTCCTTTAAATATTCATTAAACCAATGTATACAAAACAAAATAGAACTCAATCAAAGATTACTTACCAAGTTGTGTGACCGTAACACAAGTTTGTGTGAAGTTATACATAATTTATGAAGTAGACCATCCATCTACGTATCATTGCGTGAAATAAACTGATTTTAATAAAGTTCTCTAAGATGGCACCACTGTAAAATGTATTGTATATAAGGTAGAAGCATTACATGCACTTTCCATTGTATGCACAATGCACATACCCCACTCATCTTGCAAGATATTTATTTTCCTTAAGTTTAGCAATTAAAAGTAAGTTCATTGTATCTCATATACAAATCTTCATTACAGCGATTCTAGGATCACTTTCTGAAAAAAAATATGAAATACTTTTCGCATTATGGACACGAAAAAAATCCAGGGGCAAAAAATATACCCGAATTTGTGTTTGGAAATTCTAAACAGAATAAATAATATTTTTGTCGTGCTTTTTGCTCGGAATTCATTGACTCACACTACGCACTTAGTAAGGAGTGATCAAAACACAACCGTCATTTTAAATTAAGATATATTATTTTAAACTTAAAAAGAAAGAAATTTGGAAATAAAAACTACCATTAACGAAAATGCTTAATAGACAATTGAGCGAAGTATTTAAATTGTGAAAATTGACTATGAAATGATGAAAATCAAACTAGCTTCACTACAACAGTTAAGGTGGTCGTCTGGCAATTCGAAAGAAATTTGTAATTTTTTTACATAGCTTCTCTTACATGGTTTTGTTATACATTTTTGTATGGAAAGGTGTCAATCAAATTATATATTTAAAAAAACTTTTATTTTTCTAAAAATTGCATAACTTTGTGGGTTTTGTATGACTGAATTGACTTGTAAGATTTATTTTTTCAATAATATTCTGGACTCACTGATACACTCAGTTTAGAATTTTATAAAACTTTCGGTAATCTTCTAGATCCTTTTCTTTCCAGAATTTTCTACAGCTTTATCAAATATTCTGGAACCATCTAGACTCACCAACACATTCCGCCACTCAGTTTGAAACCTTATAGAACCTTCTTGAACTTTCTGCTTCAAGAAACTTCTAAAGCATTCGAGAACTTAATGAAGTTCTGGAACCTTCTAGACTTACCGACACAGTCGGCGGGCCCATTCTGGAACAATTTGAAGCATTTGCGACCTTCCCATAACAAAACAATGTGCTAGAAAGCACATTGTTTTGTTATGGGAATAACAAAACAATGTGCTTTAAAAATAAAGTAGTAAAGGTAAACAAAAGTAACAATGACCCAAACACATAATCAATGTACTAGGTTCACAATAGTCCTACATTGAGTGACAGTAATTCAGTATCTTTTTTTTACATACGTAGCTTAATTTTTATAATAAAATTTCCTTGTTTCTCGATAAATCTTCATTTATTCATCAATATTATAGGTAAATCCCCTTTAAAAGAATATAGTCTATCATAAATGACACATTATATAATTACTTCAAATTAGGGTGCTTCAAAAATGTATGAAAATTTTTAAGTATTTTTTTCTGAACTTACATAGTATTTCTTTTCAGATTTTACAAAGGTCCTTTAGGAGTCGCTGCCAGCTGTTAGTAGGTGCTCAACTAAAATATATAAGTTGGTTTTAAAACTCAAAAAAATATTTTAAGAAAATGTTTAAGAATATTTAGTTAAATTTGAGATAAAGATAAATAAAATAATTTCATGAAATATTTTAAAATAAACATCATTCTAAGGAATTATAATTATTTAAAATGACGTCAATGTGAATTTTTTTGAATTAGTAAATTTTTGTCATTAATCTTTATCCGCCATGAGCCTTGCTTCTCTGTTCTTCATCGGTGGAGTGATCTTGTCGACTTTTTTTATTGTCTTCACACCACCAATGACTCTTCCACGAGCACTGCTTCTCTCTCTACTATATTTACATGTCCTAACATCTTTCGTCAAAAAATCAAATAGAATGGGGTTGAAAAAGTTCAGTGTATAGTTTTCTACAAAATATTGTAAGCTTTTACCGCATAAAGAGTATTTTTGGGGCTTTCTCACTTTGAAGAACTTCCAATCCTTGATTTTCGAGGGCATGAACCATCCTTCGTTTAGTTTCTAAAGAAAATTCATTAGCAAAGTACGCAAAAGCAACAATCTCGTGAGACCAAAAGACTCTTTTTTTGAGTTTTCTTTAACTCACTTCACCTATTAACGCCATTATAGTTGATTCAGTCTAAGATAAAAAAGTAATTTATTTCTCGAAAGATCTAGTTGCAATACTGAGACGTTCAAACATGCTTCTTATTGTTTAAAACACTACGCGGGTCAAGAGAGGAGTGTGTTTAATCTATACACGGCTTATTGATGATGCAGTGCCATGTTTGGTCCGAAGCGTTGTTTTCAAAACTTTGATCAGTGGTAGCAACCCCTAAAATTAATTAAAATTAAAAATAACAATTAAATCGTGTATATTTGTTTGGCTATTGAAAGCATATAAATATGTTCTCCAATAAAAATTAACTTAAATTTTTTGTAGCACCATACTCCTCGTATATATGTAGATGTTTTTTTATACATTTTTTCAATTTCTTTGTTTTATCTGTTATTTTATATACAATTACCTGTTTTTTTTTATTTTATTTTTTTTATTTATTAGAGACACTAACAGGATAATGGGTACATGACACTCAGATAATAAACATTGTAGTGAAGACTATGCCCATTATCCCAATTACAAGTGTCTTCGGCATGCTCTAGTAACATGTATTTTTGTAATTAATTATATTTCACATGTACATTTATGTATATTATATATTTGTGTTTGAGTGTAGTGCGATTAGTATTTAATGATCTATAGGTTCATGTCGTCGTTTAGAAAATGGATGTTGTGTATGAGTGAGTTTTTGAACGAAGATAACGTGTCTGCAAGAATATCAGCATCAATGTTAGGGTCGGCACAATACAAATTATATGTGCGACACAACCTTGTAATGGGAGAAAAGTAACCGACATTATTAGTGTGCTGACTTATTCTGAAGAACTCCGGGTATCTTATACGGGGTTTAATATGCAAATTTATATCAGATAGACAGAGAGAATCAATAGCTCCGCTGAGAATCTTGTGTAGCACAATGAGATCGGATATTTTTCGTCGGGACTCAAATTTTGTGCATCTTGAAAAAGGCAAGTCGATCTTCGTAGCTGTGAAGGTTATTGTGTTGACCAGCTTTGTATGACAAAATACGTAGAAACTTTTTCTGCACTCTCGATTCTCGTAATATGTGTGGTGTAATAAGGTGACCAAATAACTGACGAATATTCCAATATACTTCGTACTAGTGATGTATAGAGAATTTTTAGACTTTGAGGATTTTTAAAGTCTTGAGTAATTCTGGTGATAAATCCCAACATAGTATATGCCTTGTTTGTGATATTATCAAAGTGGTTTCTAAAAGTGAGTTTAGAATCTAGCATGACGCCCAGATCCCTTATTGAATCGACTTTAGCGAGTGGAACGTCACCCAGTTTATAAACAAATTCTTATATAATATGTTAAATGTTAAATAATTAAAGAAAATATAATGCCATGTTAATACCTAAATAATGTTTATGTCAACTGACTAAATATCACTAAGTTATGCTAACCAAGACACAAAATCCACTGTCAATCTTGTAGATAAATAATTCAGCATAGCCTTAATTATATAACCAGTGTGTTTGCTTGATTGTCACATACGTAGGTAGTCTAAACAAAACTTTACCTGGAGTTTATAAAGTGATCCCGTTACAACAATATAATATTATTATGGGTCAAACATAATTGATTCAAGAAGTAAAGTATCCATACCTGGGCGTGGAAAATTGACGTAAGAATCCGAAGTTTCAGCTGTGTCTTGAAGGCTTTTGCGCGTACAAAGTTTCGTAACCTTTATTAAATGGCTCTATACTATATACGCCCACACGTGTATGGCCTGAATTATTGATTATGCAGGTATACCCAATACCCTTAACTAATAAAAAGCCTAAAGTAATTACTAATCCATTACTTGAACTATGTTTTTGTGTTATTAAAACAGCACAATGTTGCGAGTTGTTATTTTACAGGTAGGTAACTCGATTGTTTCATCGCGGTAACTGTTAGCAACATTTTCATTTAAAATGATTACGCGTTATCATTATTTGTCATATATATAGAGTCAGAAGATGTGCCTTGATAATTCATCATTAGAAAACATTACAGACGAAATTTATGAACACGATCAGGTAGATGACGTCGACACCCTATGATGACACGTGTTTTATTGAATATTGTTTTACGTAAGGTTTTACGTACACAGAAAATTGTATTATTCATTATGTTTTTAAGAATAATGAAAAAAATGTATTAGAGTTTTTTTATTTACTAATTTAGGCGTATGCGATGAGTAGAAAGAATATATTTTTACATTTCATCTTTTAAATGTTTCGTTTACTTACGTTATGTCATTGTATAATAAAATACCACTATCCTTCCATTATATTTTTATTTATTTTCATCTCATCTCATCTCACCTTTTTTCCAATTTTCTGGTAGTTGATGCTTTTTGCGATAAGCATTTATCGAAATTTACTTAAAATAGTTAAAAACAAGTAACCTACGTTTTATAAAATTCAAGAATTTTATTGATAGAAGACAAAGTGAAATAAAAATTAACTCGATAAATTTTGTAGTCAGATTTTTAATGCTAATTATAATGACCCGCATCCAGGAAGAGATTTAGATTAGATTTACCTCAGATATCATCGCTTGTGATTGATAAGACGGTCTCATGTACACGGTGTTCGTTTTGAAAGCATTACTCGTGCGTACAAACTTTTCGCATAACCATAAATATCAACAAGGTTATTAATTAAATATTATTTTATTTTAGGAAACATACAGTACAATGTAATAAAAAAAATTATATAATATCAAAAAAATATTCGTTTAGCATGACCAGTGAAGTTTCCTCGAAGCTGATAAAAAAACTAGGTAAAAAAATGAAAAAGAATATGTGATAAATAATAAATATTTCAAAGATTTAAATTATGATAATGCATAAAATGGGAAGGGTGGAAAGAGGAAGGTAATGGATTCAATTAAAAAGTATTAAATTTATTTTAATATTCATAAATGAGATTATGGAGTTTCATTTTAAATAAAAGCAAATTGTCAATAAAAAAGTCTAGGTTATTTGTAGAATTTAACAGATTGTACTTTGAAGTAGAACGAGTTACAAAGCAGTTCTTTAAGTAGTCAGTCCTACCAAAGTTTGGGTAAAATAAATTATTTGAACGTGTTGAGCGTTGGACAGCTTAAAAACTACTAAAACTATTTCTCTAATAAATAGGGTGAGTCAACCAAGTTATTCAAGATTTTATAAAGATAGCACAGATCTTGTATGCATCTTCGATGTGATAGAAAAGGGATTTTATGATAACACTCGCTTTCTGTGTATGAGTTGAATTCTAAACGGGAACGGAAATTTAAAATATTGAGAAATTTGTGTTCGATATTTTCAAGTCTCTCACTGTATGTAGAATAATGAGTACTCCAGACTACTGATACAAACTATCATGTTTGGAAAACAACTGTATATGTGACCTCTCTGGCCGACGTTTCGGATCCCATTGCAGGGTCCATCATCAAGGCTGATGTGATGATGACATTTACCCTTGAAAAAGAAATCTTGAACATCAATTCAGTCCATTCAACGGAAGTGATCGGCGCCTTCATTCGTCCCTGTCTTGCGCTGATCGTGTTCCTTCCATTGTATTCCCATCCTTTCCTCAGATAGTTTTCTTTGTTAAAGCGGTTGATCCACTCTTGTAGTCCCTCCTGCGATGTCGGTAATCTTGCAATGTCGTCAGAAAATGATGCTGATTTTAGTATTGCCTACCAATGCTGCATCCGGTGTTTGACTGTTTCGGCCGGTTCGGTCCATGAATATTGTGAAGAGGATTGGTAGGGCATATATATAAGGCAGCAAGATAGGGCACCCTTGTCTGAGGCCAATTTCCACTCCAAATTCTTCCGAAACTTTATCGTTTACACGGACCCTACTGCTACTTTTACTTTTTTCTTATATAAGTACATTTATTTAAAACATGCCTACAAATATTAAGAAATAATAGTAAAAAATACTCTAATAACTTATATAGCATAATTTATGGGTACCAAATTGTATTCCGAGATATTAACATGTAGTACGTTTATAGCTTAGCTAGCTTTTTGGTAATCTCATAATATTGTCTTTGTAGCTGTAATTTTTTTGTATATTAGCTGGAAACACTTTTTTTTTAGATCGCCAGATCTAGAATGAGATACATTTTACTGAAGATGTTTTTTTTATGATTATGGGTCTATTTATAGACCTTTAACAGTAGTAGGTATCTAACCATAACTATTTCCTAACCGAAGTACTTACTTTTTTTACCATGAGTAAGGCCAGCGAAAAAAAAACTTATTAAATCAATTTAGTAGTCAATTGAATCGACAACTGAGTAGTTGATGTATGTAATAGACTGTTGTTAGTTTCATACATACAAGACTAATTGTTTGTTTTATATTTTTCAAATAACTTGTAAAAATAAATTCGTGAATGCGGGCCATCATATAATAAATAAATAAATAAATTACACGTTGTATTGTAAAAAAACTGCCAAAACCAACATTTTAACATTTTTATAAAATTTGAATCATTATATTACATCAAATAGCACAGGCGAAATAAGTGACTTATTTGTCCAAAGTAACTCAAAATATTCCCATTCCTGGTTTAAATCCTCTTCGAGTAAAATAATTTTTTAAAATTTTTTGACAAATACCAACGTTCCTGATTTATTTTTTTGTAATTTGTCTTTTGTTTTAAAGAAAAATTTACTTAAAAACTCAAATTACAAAAAAGTACTGTGTTCCTTTTATTATACGAAAATACCCAATTCGTTGAGTATTAAACTTTTCTCAAATATGAAGTCCATAAATATCGTTTAATTCATTTACATAAATATCATATATATCATCTATCTTCTGCGTCACATTAGCATATTATATTTGTTATAACGTTGATCGATGGCCCCGCCAAACTATTAAGTCGTGTAATCTATCACGTTACATATTTTAAGACAAAAGCTATTTCACATTTTTCGACGTTCGGCTGGAAGTATTCATGCGGTATGTTCCTACATATAAAATATTAAGTCAGTCTACCGTATGGGGGCTAAATTGACGCACGACAGTTGTGAACTTGATGGAATAATTAATCTTAATTGGATTAGAAGCATTTCCAAGATAAACTAAAAACTTATAATATTAGCGGCGAGTCTTCCAAAGAGTGGAGCTTAGCGGCGGCTTATGTTCTTAAAAATAATTAATTATTCAAAGGTAGTGAAACTTGAAAGCAATGCCAGAAATAGGAAAAACATGGCGTTATTTTTGTTAAAACAAAATTTCATTAATCAATTAGAAAGATATACGAAAAAATAATATATTTGAAAAAAAACTAAAAAGGATTTCTTAACAGCAACAGTACTAAAAGCAATCACAGTGTTATCAATTCGAATTGCATTGGATACATGTTTCATTTCCAAATGCTAATGACCTCAAAACTCAAACGTCACTGTTTATAAAAAAACAAACCAACAGATGTCACTGGTATGTATGATGGCCTATAAAATAACGTGTCAATATATTATAAGATATTTTTTTGAATTATTTAAATGATTTTCTAAATGTAATGAATGATCATTTTATTGTCAACAGGAATATATCTCACAACCGAATTTCAGAGCGATTGTTAGTCAGAAAATGGGTCAAATATCGAATAAATTAAAACGGCGGCCCTTGTAGCCCAGTTGGCATGATACTGGCATCTCACATCGAGGGTTCCGAGTTTGATTCCCGGTGAGATCACAATTAATATATTTGATTTACTCAAGCTTGGATGTTTTGTGATGTGTTTCGTAATTGGACCTCTTGGCCTGTTGAAGCGAAAAATTAAAAAGAAAATTAATGATAATATCTATCGGAAAAATATTTAATGACCGCCTAGAAACGAATCCAAAAAATCGACACAAATTTCGCCTACCCGACTATGATTACGAAAAAATTTTGACATATTATTTATTAATGTGTAAATAATTTGTCTCTTATTCCATTTTCAAACAGTCATCAAATTTGTGTTGTTATTAATCCCAAAAACCTTTGTATGATATACCCTAGGTGACGCTCTGATAAATCTACCCATATTAAATGTACTAAGTATATTCCAGATATAATAAAAATGGTAGGATTAATTTTAACGTTTGTATTATTCAAAGGTTTTTGGCATTCATCTTTCAATTTATTCATTTTTTTAGATATCAAAGAATCATAATAAAACTTTAGTATCTACTTACTTTTTGAAAATTCAAAAGTAATATTGCATAAAAAATTATATCTTGTAATTTGAAATACTTTATCAATTGTTTTTCGTGAATTTTATGACATCAATAGAATTAGGTGGAACAGAAAATTAAACTCAAATTCAACATGTACTAACACGCGATAAATCTAGCCTACTAACTTACGATAAATGATATAGAAGTCTCACAGAGACGAAACTATTCATATGAAAAATATGTAGGGAATCTTTTTATATGATGACCCAGGGATTACGACTTGTATAAACTGGTTTATGTGATGACTTTATACAATGCAAAGTTCACCAATTCCATCGTAATAAAATCTATATATTAGCAAATTTTCTAAAGTTCTATATACCTACCTATGTTCCAAATCTGAAAACCTTTCGTTTATTTGAGGGGAATATGCTAAGACATCTGTAGTATTTTGTAATGAACTACATAGATTTCGCAGCTGGTAACGGTACCTCTATATTTTAAATACTTACGTTTTGTTTATATACGTATATAGGGAAAGCAAGTATTTATATTACTTGTAGATATAAAACGTAAATATAAACTGTGTATTTGTTTTTCGTAAATTGGTTAGGTAATGTACTTGGTAGACTAAATCGACTTTCCACTTTTATTAGCCGCGAAGCATTTACAACACCACGGAGAAAATAAAATGGAAGAAGCCAATTTTTTCAGAAGTCAATTACCTGGTCATCATGAGTAATATCAAATTTTATTTTATTTTTGAACCTCTCACTTCTCATTTAAAATGCAGGAACTCAGTGTTTTGATTTTGTTACAAATTTTTTTATTTAGGTGCCTACCTAAATGTGTTTTATGATATTTAATGTAAACGTTTCTTTTTATTTTCTTTTTTGTGTATATGTTTTTGATCTATTGAAAATATTTAGATAAATTGATGCCGATTACACTTTCAACGATATTATAAACATGAAATACAAAAGCACATTTTATTTTTGGTAACCGTGAACAAAGAACTCATAATTACATAATTATACTTCATTGTAACTTTAAGTCGATAGACCTCCCGTACATAACTTCCTAATACCCTTCATAAATGCGCGCATTAATACGAAATTAGTTAAATGTGTATTGTAGGTTAGCGAAGTTTACACAAAACAAAATTATTTGATTATACGTTATAAAGTACAAACGTTTGGAATAAATAATATTTGGTTGGGTAAAATTCTGCTAGCAGAGTTTCGTGAGATTCGGGGAAGTACCTACAAAGCTTACGGGTGGTCAAAAATCGATTTCGTAAGTTACCTACTTAGCGCGGTACGTTTATGGACAGAGTCAGCCAAACAATGAAGGCATTCCAACAATTTGTGCTTAAAAAATATATATAAACCTATTTTTACGAGATTCTCAAATGATTAGAGTACACATAACTGAAGTCTTCCGAACAAGATATTTTTTATATTATCGATGGATTTAGCGTCTACATTGTAGAGATTATTCATGATGAATAGTAAATAATATAAACCTTTTTACCTCTATGTGATTTTAAAAATATTTTACATTTTTTTCACTACGTAAGTTTCGAGAGAAACAGAATCTCTCATCGACACGTAAAGAATTAAACTGACTACTTAAAATATATATCTTTTACTTTGATTCTCTTAAAATGTAAATTATGGTTAGGTACTGAAAAAATGAGCACAAGAGAACAACGTCGCTGTCTAATTAGCAATAATTTTTCTGATTTTGCGAACCACATCATAGATAGTTATTATTATTTTCATTTATTCATTATTAAATTTCTCCATTACGTCGCGCATAAGGGTAATAAAATGAATAATGCTGAATGTTTGGAAATTAAAATAAATTCGGGCATTAATTTACTTAACAATATTACTTTCATTGTCACTTCTCCTCTTCTCTCAATATTTCCGTTGCAACCACCCTTACACCAGTAACTTTGGTTCATTTTTTCGGTAGGTACCTAATATTATTTAAATAAATAATTTATTTCAGTGATGTCTTGTACATGACACCTACTTTATATACTTAACTATCATCAAAACTTTACTTTATAGCTTCAATGTTAAGTGGTCTATGTGCAAGTTCTACAAGAACTCTGAAAAATCTTGCACTGTAAACAGAACAATTCACCTCATTTAAGTTTCATTTCATGTTTTTAAGGCATGATCCAAAAAAATAACTAAAATAAATTATTAAAGTCTCACAGAGACAAGGCTATTTATATGGGAAACATATATAAAAGTCTTTATATGGTGGCCACTGAGCATATGATCTGTATTAGCTGGCTTGAGTGATCAAATAATTATATTTGCACAGTGCAATGTTCACAATTCCATCGTTAGAACTACAAGAAAAAAAAATTAAATGTGTTTCTAACTATTTGAAAAAAATATATATTTATCAAAATGTTTTGGGCCGGCGCCACACTACGTGGATTTTTCGCAGCGTTTCTTCAGTCGCGGAACGCCTCTACATTTCTTTCCACACAATGTGCGCTTTTCAAATGTACTACGCGCATGATCGTTCGACATTTGCTTTGCCGATTTTACGCGACGGAAAAGACGCGGCGGAAGATACGCACAGTGTGACGCCGACCTTTCTCTAACCGAAGATGGGATGGGAAGATGGGACGGGGAATAAAGTCTGTGTATTTTTTGTCCGAAATTCAGTACGTAATTATTAAAAAATTTCTTTTGAATAATGGGACCACCGCGATAATAGCCATTATTCCTCATGATTAATTTCCCGATAACGCCTCGCATTTTGAGGAACCTTCGCACACGTTACCCCCCAGCGACCCCCAGCTAAACATCCCCTGCGTGCTCCGACACGCCAGCGTGGTAATGTACTACATGCGTACACCGGGGGTACTTCATGCAACGCTTTAAAAACCTCCGTACCTTGTACTCGACTACATATTAGGTACCTAATTGTAAAAATCAGGCTCGTCATCAACAAAAAGGGAACGACAAAATTCCGAAAAAAAATGTTCGATCAATAGTAAAAATTAAAATTAGGAAAAAAGCATATATTTTACTAATTTACAAGTTAAAATAGCTTTCAAATTAAACTAATTTATGAGCTGTTTTAGCACATATCATTTACACTTTATTTGTACTGATACTCGATCAAACGATTGGCCCTTAGGCGTATATATGGAAAAATATATATAAAATAGGGTGAAGAATTTAAAGCTTGCAGAACGGTTAGTTGCCTAGTATAGTACACGTTTACCGTTCGCTTACACCGAGAACTATTGCGTATGTTTTTGTATAAATTTCGCTGACCTTGAGACCTGCGCAATCTATACTTGTGCGGTAATTTTATCTCAAATAATTTGTTAATTTATAATAAAATATTTTATCCTACAATGCTTAATTTTTTTTCTGATTAGTAATTTCCCAATCAACAATATTCAACATTTTACTATACTTTATATAATGCTAAAATAGTGTCTATGATCTATAATCATTTCTAATCAACACAAAAAGTGTAAAATTTCAGAAATTTGATAATTGATTGATGTTGCATTGTGTAGAGTGATTACTAAAGTCGTATTATACTGGTCATGAGCCCTGAGCCATTGCATTAAAAAACTTCCATACGTGTTTTCCCATATAAATCGTCTCTCTAAATAACAAAGTAGAGAATATAGCAAAATGGGATTGATCTAGAAGGAGATTCTGGAAGGATCACATTGCCAGGGTGGACAGTAACAGACTCGTGCATACAGCAACCAATGAAATTCTCTCTAGACGAAATCCTCCGGAAAGACCAACGAAAAGATTGAGGGGTAGCTAGTGGTTCCAGGAGGCGTGGTTTTATATACCACCGAACGGTGTATCTACTATAGGAAAAAGAAAAAGAAGCAATATCCAGAAATAAAAAGTTTAATATTTATTTATACACGTATATACAAGAAAAACTGAAACTTATTTCCAATTTTTGTCATGTGAAATGGATGAGTGAGGAAAGGGTGGTAAAGAAAATTTATAAGGCGAGTGTTAAAGGTAGCAGAAACAAAGGTCGTCCGCGGTTGACCTGGCGTGACCAGATAAATCAAACATAAGAAGATGGCTCTATTAGAAGCTTCAATAACCAAAGAGCGTGCTTGAGAAGATGTATGAAAGTGGACGAAACAAAACGGTGTATCTTGACAGAAGAATGTGGCATTCTTCTCCGTTATCTACCCCTCTGTGAAACGGCGTGATGGTAGTTAATTAGTTAATTATTTCCAATAAGATATAGGTTTCATTTTCTTCATATATTCCAGAAAAATTTCTTTAAATAGTGACAAGTTTTTTATATTTAACTCAAAAAAACCTCAGTGGGGTATTGCTGCCTTTGTTTTTATACTATATTTTTATATATATGTAGTGTAATGAAAAGAAAACGTTTAAAAATACACAATTTGTATATTTTCATCAACGTCAAGGTTCTTAGATCTCTTTCCATTTACGAAAGACGATAGAATTAGTATGTGTAAGCCACGCGTACGATGCACATTGTTTCTTTGTGTCGGTGTTTGCGGGTGTAAACACCAACACAACGCAGCAATGTGCATCGTACGAACCTCTTACACATACTGATTTGATTGTCTTTATTAAATGGAAAGAGGTCTACCTGTTATTTTTAATAAAAGTTAACCATTCCAAGCCTTCCTATCTAGTTACAAGCAATTTATTGCTAAAACTTTTTATTGTGGTTTGTCTTCGCGTGCTTTGTTAACGAGTAACTTGAAAAGAAAATTCTCGTTGGTTTGAGAAAAATGATTTTGGGCGAATTATTATTTTCATTCTGTTATGTATTTTTTTATTTCAGTAATCATACATAAAGATATTTTAACTCTCTATTTTCAACTTTAGGCTATTGTTTTACCTGCTCAAAATTCAGCCAAATTTATGTATCACAGAGGATAACCTACATAATTACATGATAATGTGATGTTTTTCTTTAATTTTTATGGATTTTTAAAGGAGATCTCTTTATTTTACAAGATAATGAATAAATTAAGACAATAAATAGATTTAGATCATTTTTAAGATACATTAAGACTTTCTTCTCTCCTAATTTCACTTATTATATATAAAAGTGGCATATTTTTTCGTCAATTCATAGTGAATACTGTTTATGGTCGGTATTCTCATGGTTAAACCCGATGATTGGGTTGAAAAGCTGAGTAGCGAGTCAGTGTTAATTTTTACTTTATTTAATACCTCTTTTAGAATAATAATGTTGAATACTTTTAATTGGTAGAATTGTGTATATTATTTTTATTATTATTACACATAAAACGCATCATGTAATTTTGTTTCCATAGCCAACATCAAAAATAATGTTTTTTTTTAAGAAAGAGATTATTTTAAAATATATTTAGATATTGTTAAATGTTAAGAAATATTAAATTTACATTATTTGACATTCGAATCACTTTAGGGCGAAATACATCGATACTTATATTTTCTTCCGTAAATTTTATTATTTCTGCTGGCATCTATATTTTTGACATTAACATTTTATATTCGAATGTACCAATAGTGAGAAATATGTCAAAATCTGAAGCATATACGGCGATGTATCATCTATATTATGATTTCTTCAAAAACGCAGTAGGCAATGCGTGGAATTTCCATTGCTAGTTTCAAAAAATAACCAAATCGTATGAAAATGGGCGACAGCTAATCGCAGACACAAATAGCGTCGCAGCGCTCACTATTGGCCGCGCAGCAGCGAGTGTAGCTTATAGGCAATTTCAGACACCAATGGCCGCATTACTATTGGTGACTGTAATTGTACAGCCACCCGCAGAGCCTAGCAGCACAGAAAAGTCTTAACTGCTAGTAAACAAATTATTGTATTCAGTGTTTTCATAAATAAAATGGTTTTATATATATAGGTTTAGTTCTGTTATCTAATGTTAATTGTGATTTCAAAGACAGAATCCTTCATTATTGTAAGATATTAAAAATAGTTTATTCTCGAATGTATCAAAATAATTAATAGGTTTTTTTAAACGTGTGAACAAATAAAATTTTAAAAATATTTTTCTTTATTAACTTTGTGATATGCATTTAAATAATCACAACTTTTTTTAAATTCGCAGGCCAAAATATTGAGTGTTTTTTTAACTAATAATTTTTAGCTTACATCCTTTCACCATTTTATCTATTCCATCAGGGATATTAATATCAGCCCGAACCGCATGATGTGAATAATAGATTATTAGAAATGAGTATTTTGTGTATGTCCGCGTAATAATTATTGAGCAAAGATATATTGGCAAAATATTAAACAGGAATACCTAAGGTTTTAAATATATTCCTAATGCAGTTTTTAAAAACAGATTTTGATACTTTTGATTACTTTATGAAACTTATTAAATTGTGTTATCATAACAAGATAAAAAATCTTATGTCAAGTCATATGATACGTCTCAAACCCTCAAAAATCCCAGTGGTTTATTATCAAGTTAGTAAAATTAAATTATCGAGAGACATTACATTTTGAAGGATAGAAAAGCAAAGGCAGCAATATCGAAAAAAATTAGAAGTCAGTCACCGAGGATAACGAAACAAAAATTTTTGTCGGTAGACCACGATTTTACTGTGCATTATCCAAAAAAAAATTAGTTTAAATAATAAAAATAAAAGTTTTTCTAAAAACATTTTTTTTCAAATTTTTGGTTATATATACTCGTAATACAGAATTAAATTATGTTATCAATACTTAAAATATTCTTATAGACTTTGTATTTCAAACATCTTAATCTTGCACCAATTAAGATACACAAATAATTAAATTATCAAATTTGTTCCGTTTATGGAGATAAATTTTCCCCATATATTCGTTTTTGGTCTCGAGCAAACAGATAATTTAAATCTCTCTGCCAAAAAGGTTAATTTACCAAAAGCGTAATCTTTTGTGGATTAAACATTACCTAAAGAGGCAAAAAATATAATGAATTTCCAAAAAATGGTTTAACTTCCGACGGTCAACAGTTATAAATTTTTTTTTTTTGCTTCTTTAACTGGCCCCTAACAGCAATTAACCTTTTTCATAATACTCGTACTATATCACATCTTTATATCACAATAACTTTATAATATTTCTAACTCGAGCACGCGACTTTAATCTCAATAGAAAAATTTAATATGAAACATAATAATTTCGTTGCCTGTCCGTCTATCCGTCCGTACGTTCGTCCGTCCGTCCGTCACTCCGTCCATATCACTGTCTATCCCCGTAACTTCGTGTAACGTCCATAATTTCTTTCGAATTCACAGCTAAAAATATGAAATTAAGCAGCCGGAGATGGGGCTTGAAACTCGGGCCAGCAAACCCGAAGGCTTCAACGATAGCGATGTTGCTATCGTCGAGTCTGCATTACCCGACAAAAATACAGTACATATAAGACTTAGCAAAGACGCGAACTATTTTATGTTCCGCACAATTACCAGGGTTTAGAATAGTATATTTAACTGCCGGCAGGGAAAATATAAAAAACATGTTCAAATATTTTGTTAAAATTCGTTATGACTATTTCATGGGTGTCAGCTATAAATAATTAAATACTTATTCTTTAGGAACCGGCATGTAAAAGTACCGTCATTTTTGACAAGTAACAGCTTTGTGTAAATAATATAACAGCACTTATTCTGCGCGGATACACCTTTTTATAGCCCGATGTTTTGGGTCTCATTTCAGTGATTAATATTAGAATATTTTAAGAGAATATAAAATGATCCACGACCACAGACCACCAAAATAAATAAACATATACAATTGGCCCCACGTCTGGTGCCAATACGTTTACCTTTTAAAAAAAAATACTATTTTAAGTATTCAAACTAAATGCTTCTATAAAATATGATGTCTGAGTAAATAATCCGCGCTTTATTACAAAACCCTTTAAGCGGGAATACCTACTTAGACATTTCGAAAAAAAAGGTCTTAAAAATGTCTAATGAAAATTTCAAGCAAAAATTAAAAAAAATAACAAAGTCAAAGCCGAAAATCTCTTTGTTGTGTCATCTCTTTGTTGAGTATGCACCTCGCTACACGCAATTAGCTGCCAGTCGGGCTCTTTCATAATAGAAACATAAGACCTATTTCCATGTTTATGAAGAGTGCTCGATGATATGGGAATTCTAAGCAAGGTGGAGGACTTATATTATAGACCTGTGGTACACCCAGCGGCCGTTGAGTCGTAAGATGGGGCCGCCCTACGCACACTTCTTACCGATGTCCAGCAAACTGGCAGCTTTTTTGAAACCCCTGCGATCTAGTTTAGTTCATGTTTAAAGAAAGTACAAAAGTAGCCTTTTATATTGAGCATTCCTGCTTCCTAGTAACTTCTTCCCGATAAATTTTAGACGACACATATTTGCGACACCGTGGTCACAAAACGATATGTCGGCTATAGATACAATGTACCGTTCTCTTACCTTTCTTAAGAAATCTCATAATATTAAGACTTTCTCAAAAATTAGTGCCACACAACATCATTTAATTTCTCACTGTTTTCTCTGAGCTTCTGAGATACTAACCTTTCTCCAAATATGTGTAAGTTGAAATGCTAAAAGTATGCTTTGCAACTTTAAAACAAAATTTAAAAGCAACCTGGGATTATTTCATAAAATGATTCAGTTTTATTGTAAATTATGTATATTGGCTTATAAAAGTAAATTACGGCAATGCGGTTCAGACCAGAAAGCACTATTTTTTTCTAAAGTTGTATAACCCGGGATTTGGAACCACAAAAGTCATAATACGCCAATTTTCAGGTCGGTTATTCCCATTATTCCTGGCATTCAACAGTAAATTATCCAAATAGTCCTAACCCTTTGTGTGTGTTTTTAATATATTATGGATAATGTTTTTCAGAAGTCTTCCCATGTAAAATGTGTCACGAAACTGCGTAACACTTTATTAAAATAAAACAGTAATATCTGAACATGAAATAATATACAGATATTGCTGGAAATACCAAAATAAAATGCAAATATATACAAGGCAAACAACTAACATTCAGTAACTGAACAAGCACAAGATGATCACGCAGGAGCGGTATGAAACATTCATCTAAGATATCAAATTTTTTTTTGGAAATTGTTTTGATTCTTTAGTAAATACAAAACCATAAAACATCTCCATACAGAAAACGGGATTCCTTGTGAAATGACTGTGTAAAATATCTGATATTGGAGATATTTTCAATTTTTGATTATGTGATAAAATGGGATATTTAATAATTGTAAGATAAATTAACTATTTTTGGTAGTGAGAAATCAAAACGTGGTTCCTCTGATCATCTTTATAACGTACGCGATTCAAATGGATTAAGCGCTGTTAAAAAATACACCTGACTAGATTTGTCAACAAAATTAGTCCCATAATAAAGGAATATTACAAAAGGTTATTAAAGTACTCGTATACTTGTTAAAATGGCGAAGTGAAATCTGGAATTCAAAGCAAACACTGCTGCCACGGCTGGCGAAGGCTGGTTACTCGAGGTTTATAGCAAGTGCCTTGCCATTATCAAGAGAAGAAGTACTTCTAGTATATGGTGCTTTCAAAACCATCCCCGATCGACACATATTTATTAGGACTTTTTGAGTTTCCACGAATTTTTTAAAATTTATATGTTATCCATATCTCCTTAAATTTTTCCAGACCATTGTCTACTCGACGAGATTTATCTAACGCTTATTTACTCAATCTCGACGCTGCGATGCTTAGTCTCTAGAGTCGAGGCTTCTGCATCGCATTTTTGTTCGCCAACACCATCTTAATAACTGCTCAAAATAATTGCTTAATGGGGTATAGATTTTCAAAGACAAGATTCTATCAACTGTTTCAGGGGACTTATTTTATTTAGGAAACAAAGAAAAATATATAAGGCATCTAAAATGTAAATCTATACTCGTATAGGGATTTTTGATATGTATCTCATGCCCGAATTGACTACCAGGGTATTTATTACAATATTCGTTTTTAAATTGCTTTTCATATCTAATATATATGAACATACCAAATCTGTATGCAATATTTTTTCGGGTTAAAAAAATACAAACTAACTATTTTAAATTGTTTAAATAAAAATAAAAATCTCCCTGGCAGAGAACCGAAACCCGAACTCTCGCATGACTAACAGAACATTATTAAAATAGCAATTAACAAGTATCTTAAGCTCTTTTTGATACTGGGTTCTTGAATTCTGATCAAGGGATTCAACAATTTTTATTCTGTAGAATAAAATAAGAATTAATTTTTTGAATTGTATTGAAAAAACAGCATTGCATTATGACAACATAGTCTAAGTGCTTGCTTAGTATGTAAGAAAGAAAAATGTTATAAAAGAAAATATATACGAAAGTTAGAAGTTATTCTTCTTTGGAATTCATAAAATAAACAGCGCATTACGTCTCACAGCACAACCTCCACAGTACAATGAAATGCAGAACTATTTAAACGTGAGGAGGCGCGAAAAAAAAACAGCCGCAAGAACTGAAAACTAAACAGATATCCGTAGATTACAGATCCTTGTTCCATGTCAGTAAAGAGACAGACTTTATTCAGCGCAGCAGCGACATCTATCAAGATTCGTAGATAATGAGAATAAAAAACAAAATTCCGTCGCATGGTGCGTGCGCATTTCGTCGCATTATTTGAATTTTAACTCGAACGCGCTTAACTCAAAAACTCAAAGACTCAAAAACAAACCGAACATGATTAAACGAAATCTGATGGTAAAATTTATGTCTATTACTGAATGAGAATATCAATACCGAATGGGTACCCGGGTACCCTGGGTAGTAATCAGAGGCTAAACAAGTTTAAGGTTATATAAACAACTTTTTTTAAAGTAAAATTACATGAAACAATACATCATCAATAAATCCCTTTCAAATACCTCAAATAATTAATAAATTAATAATAGGGGATCCGGGCGGACAAAAGCATCAAGGGTTTATAAATAAAATTATTTTAACTTGAAGTCGGAAATGGATACCCGGGTGCTCGGGTAGTAACATAAGGGTTAAAGAAGTATAATTTTAAAAAGAATTCTAGGCGCTTTCAAAATCTGATAAATTTCCATTAGATATCGATCCAGGCGCCTGTAAATGTGAAAACAAAACACGAAATAAAAGTGTTATGAAAACTTTTATGAAATTTTAAAATTCTATAATTTTTTAAAAATATAATAACATATTCAAGCCTGATGTAAGGAGCAAGGCTATGGTGCACACTAAGGAGCTGAAAACCGAGAGCTGCCTTCAAAGAATCCCATGGGGGCAAAGTCCGTATCTCAAAGATTGTCTCGAGTCAAAAATTTTCTGCGCGGGTACGGCCATAATAATGAAGTGCATTTCTTCGCTTCTTTTGACATACGAGTGTACCCCGGCTTCAAAGCAAACGGAGAATTTTCGAATAAAAGACTGATGACATTTATGAGTATTTGATATGCACAATCCAACATTATGCACTAGATACGAATGTAGGTCGTGCTGCTAATAACGACGCTGTAGAAGTAGGCGTATTCTTTAAGGGAAAAATGCATTTGTTAATGGGATTCTTCATTTCCTCGTACGAATGTGCAGATTAATCTTTACTTGCAATGTTAAATATTGTCGCAAGATGTTAGAATCGGCAAGAATTACGCACTATCGAAATCGCTCGAATAGTTCACGCAAATCTGTAATCGATTGGGCTATTCTCGCAGTCACTAGAAGAATCGAGAGACTACTGGAAATGTTTAGAACGTTTTCGAGGCATTGCTGAATCTACTTACATGTTATATACGAAGAGCGCGCACGCGCGTGGCGAGTGAGTTATTAATTTTGTTAAAAGCGAGCAAACATCTAGGAGCGAAATCATGATCTTATCTCTAACCTAACCTAACCTAACCAAACCTAACATAACCTACCCCCGAGCTAACATCTAGGAGCGAAATCATGATCTTATCTCTAACCTAACCTAACCTTACCTAACATAACCTACCCCAAATTCGCATATATATATTTTTGGAACCGACATGTAAAAGTACTTCATTTTTGACAGGTTACAGCTGGTTATATAATGTAGGGCGATATTCTGTTTTCTTATTTAATAAATACTTATAACTACTATAGATTATTTTAAAATTATTTATTAATTTTTGTTTGGTGCGGCGCTGGCTGTGTGAATGCATACGGAGCTAAGTTTGATCGCAATTTTTTATGATGAAAATGACATTAACCTTTTTGAACATGCAAACTAAACGTTATCAAAACTATTCAGCCATTAGGATGCTCGCCTCGCCGAAGTCACCGTGTCAGGGAGTAATAGGCGGGACGAGGACCTCTACACGCAATATTTTGTTGGGCGAAATTTTTTAATACTTGTGGCAAAAAGTCGAAATTGTCAAATCATTTTTTGTTGCTTTTTTCACAACGCTGTGAAATCATTTCTGATACCTATCGCAGTTTGCACTTGAGGGATTCAGATTGAAAAGTCAACAATTATTTATGAACTAACTGTAACCCGACAAAAATGACGGTACATTGGTTCGCGTCCTTGCTAAGCCCTAGTATATATTTATAGTATTATTCGGCGATCCACGGAGAAGCGGCCGTAACAACATGCATAGAGCGGTCGGTTCGGGTTTTCTGGCCCGGGGTTCAAGCCCCATCTCCGGCCGTTTAATTTGTTTTTTTAAGTTGTGAATTCGAACGAAATTACGGACTTTACACGAAGTTCAGGAAGGACAGACAGACAGACGGATGGATAAAAAACGAAATTATTGTTTGATCGACTTTTGTGTGTGCTTTTGTGTGCTTTTACATATACAGTAGAAGTACATACGAGTATTTTGTACATACCTAACAGAGCATTTCTTAAAACTAACAGTAGTCAGAAAAAACACGTTTTTTCAAAAAATCAATGAAAATTAGTAATAAAATGTAAAAAAAATAAACACCAAATTAATAATTATAATTAATAAAACAAAATTAACAATAGTAAGTAAAAAGAATATTAAAAAATCAATAATTATAATTATACTGTTTTTAAATACTGTTGATATTACTATTGTTTTTTATATTGATTTATTTTATGATGTTTACTTCTTTTGCTCTTGCTTTTATACTGTTTATAGAATTTTACCTTAAAACACAGAAAATACATTAAAATGTGGGGCGATTTGTCTAAAAAATGCCTAGCCTATGTGAGAAGTCGTCAGGATTACTTCCTGTAAATATTTATTTTTGAAAGATAAAAAATTAATTTAAATTAAAACACATTATTTCCAAATAAAGTTTAAATAAAAAAAGCATTTTGATTTCTAATAATTATAAAAATAAAATAAACAATGGTAATTAGAAAATATATTTTAAAAATAAACAACTGTAAGAAGAAAAAAAATTTAACAAAAATTATGTGTAATGCAAGAAAGTAAAATAATAAATTTTCGGACGAAAATGTTTGCTTCACTCTCCAAATAAAAGCGTTGGCGCTTTCCCTCCATCAACAACAGAATTCTGTATCAATATCGTAAGCGCCCACCTTTTAATTGAAGAGCAAAGCAATAATTTTTTCTACGTAAATTTATTTTTTACTTATTTGCACGTTTAAAAATCTTCTTGTTATGATGCCATCCCCTATCGGACGTCGGCGATTATTCTGGCGATTACAATTTTTTTTACTCAGTCAAGTTACACTTATATCAGTCCCTCAATTAAACACAAGAATTATACAATAATAATAATAATAAAAATAAAGAATTATAGTATAAGGTTTAAAAATATGGGTGTTTTTTTATTTTATTTTCATGTAATATAATGAAAATATCAGTTTTGACACACTTTTTTCAATTTCGTCAATTTGTGGGTATTTCAATAAATGGTGTAGTTTTTGCTTTTGAAGCTCACAATATCAACATTTCTCACCATCGCAGTATTTTTTTATGTAGAATTAATATCCAAATTTATTCTCGAATTAACTCCATATATGTATGGACGATACCGGTGGCGTTGCACATTTGCATTTTGACGTCTGACGTAATAATGGCTTTGTTTTTGACGTGAACACAAGTACGTCAATGAAATTGGTTCGAGGTATGGGGTGCATGTTCAAAAAACTGACAGTCACGAAAATAGGTCAAACGTTAAACTCTTGTCCCCCCTGTTCTAAGAATATCAAGACCAACCAGAACTGACGTTACATTCGATATCCCATACTGTTACACAAACTCCAAACAGAACTCGTTCTTCTACAAAGCCTCGTCATACTTTAACACATTTTTCAGCGAACTCGACATTTTCAACCACTAAGATCAAATCATACATGAAACACATTGCGTAACTTCTTATGGCCTTCCTTTAAACTTAATTCAATCATATCACACAGATCTTACTCCTTATCCTATTTTCGCTTTACTCCACCACCCTCTCCCCCGTATAAATCCATTTTCGCCTTTCTTCCTCTCCTTCTGGAAGTAATTTTAACGTACATACTTCCCTCGTGCATTCTTATATTCTTATATTATCTTCTTTTCTTAAACTCTTTATGTCTTTGATATTTTCGTTCCATCTGTAACATATATGATTTCCTATTCTGTTATGTACAATATATATAGTATTTTAGGTTTATCAAGCGAATTAATCATATATGTTATATTTCTTTGTATTGTAACGGGGCTAAAAATAATCAAGCCCTCATGTCAAGTGACAGTTGTTTGAAATGATCACAATACTACCGAAGATTCGAGAACGGCCTAGCGTAAGAGATAGAATAAAAAAATTGATCGCTTTGGGGCTTTGGGGAACGGATGAGTGAGGAAAGGATGGTAAAGAAGCTTCGACAAACAAAGAGCGTGCCTGAAAATATGTACGAAATTGGACGAGACGAGGGTGGTGTGCCAGAAGAGTATGGTATTCTATCCTTTCTGTCCTCTCCTATGGAAAACGGTGTGATAATAAGTTAGTTATTTAGTCAGAAGTAAACAACGCTCTTGGAATTTGATTGTACGATTAAACTTATTTTATCCAACCAAACATAACCCAAAAATTTAATAAATTCCTGTATTCGTTTTCTGTCTTTTTTATCTATGGTTTGCATAAACCAGTGTTATCCATGCATATAACATTTCAAACATCAAAATGTATTGTGAAAATTTTACAAATTTATAGAGCAATATTTTTTGTTATACCTGCGACCGAATCAATTTGGTTTCATTTTTTAATTCAGTGCTCTAAATTATACCTGAAATATTTTCCCTTGTAAAAAAATAAATTGGCATATTTTTCACGTTCACCCTCTGATTTTTACCACTGTATTTCTCACTTAATTCATCACTTAATTTTTTCTTGTAATACTTTATTTTTAATTATTTATTCTGAGGCATTAAAGAATTCTTAACTATCAATGTATAAAATTTAATATTATATTTTTAATTGTTGCGCTCTGCCAGGCATATTTGTGTGAAAATATTTTTTTTTAAATATATTTAAAATGAATAAAGAATATGTCTCGTTAGTTGCTGAAAAAAAAACCATGTTCTTATCTGATTGCTCTCACTAGATTCGGAAAAATATTATAAGAAGTCTAACGTCTTTCTTTTCATTAGAACATTAACAGCATTATGCACAAAATATTAGAATGATCATTATTTCAGAGATTTTCTTCAACAGAAAGAAAAACAAAAATTTTCTTTATCTATTGCAATGCGTATTTTTTATCAACAAAAATTACTTCTTTTTTTAAATATTTGAAGTTTTTTTTAAGATATTCTCCCTCGTATTTTGACGATCTTTCAGGTTACCTTACGAATGATGTTGACTCTATCACTTTTGCATTCTTTCCTCGACCGCAGTACCTACAGAATGCGCGCTATTATGTACTAACAAACCTTGAGATGAAACCTGTAAATCCGTTTCATTAACGTAGTGTATAAACCACGTGATTATTTTATTACCGTTTTTCCTTGTATGCCTTGCTTGTTTTCCTTTCATACTCTAGCATACATCGTGACGGAAAAAACCATAGATAGAGGCGGACTTCTCCATCATTCCTTTCAAATTGGTAAGCACATACCACAAACCTATCGCCTGTCGAATGAGACACACCAAAAAAAAGCCTTTCGACTGAGACTGGGAAACCTTGGCTTTTTATTTATTTTGTAAAACAACCTAAATTGACCATTCAGACCTAATAATATGTTCGCGTTTGTTAAGAAACTGATGACGCTCCTTGACTCCGTTGAAGAATGTACCAAAAACGCATAGATTTTTTTTATTTTCTCGTACTTAATTCTCCACAAGCACTGACCAAATATCGTCTGTGTATTGTATCAGGATTGTATACTGATTACAAGATTGGATGTGACAGGTCTTCTTTTGGCAAACGTAGATCTTGTGAGGAATGCTAGAATGATTGGACCTCTTCGAGTGTTCGTATCTCGGTATCTCGTTGGGAGATTCCTAAAGGACTTTGATTTGACACGAGTGCTTCATGTGCTTGCTTCATAGTAAATTCCTGGACTGGGTGAATATCTCCCAGTTCTGTAGATAAATAAATTCATAATGCGTTAAACAAAGAAAGAAATACAATATTGCGTACTATTTTTTTTATTTTTCGAAAGAATACCCACCCACCATCAAGTGACTCTTTTTGGCACAATGCGTGTCTCCGATAGTGTCATTATACGTTGGCAGCCTCTTCCCTCGGCCGAGAGCGTCTTACAAATAAGATCTTCAATCCCTTTCCCGCTCAAGGGGAGGGTTCTTTAGGCAGACACACCCCCGGAGATAGTCCTCTCACTTGAGATTAAGTCGAGCGTTTTAGAAGTCCGGTTTCCCTCCTCGGCAGAAAAATATTTTCTTAAAGGATTCATAACAGGACATAGAAGAATTTGAACCATTTATTACAGCACTTTTTCGCAAAGTTTTTGTGGAAAAATAATCAATTTTTCCGCTCGGATTCATTTACTCACCTGAAACTGTCCGCCCGGTCTGGTCCTTTTCATTGCAAATATATTCTTCCATTAAAATCGTACGCTCATATAATATCAATTTCTGATCTTATTCATTAGTACTCCTCTATTCTTATTATTATGTAGACATATGTTATACAATATGTTGTACCTATGAAACCATTTGCCTGAGTTGTTATACCCAGCCGTTTAATTTCGTTTTTTAAGCCGTAAATTCGAACGAAATTACGGACGTTGCACGATGTTACTGGGACAGACAGATAGACGGACGGATTGATGGACGAACGAGCGGACGGATAGACGGACAGACATTGAATTTATTATGTTTGATAAAACACACAGTATAATTAAAATAATTGTTTGTTACAGAAGTGTACCTTCACTTTAATGGGGAAACCAGGTGACAACGTTATTGGAATAAATATGCAAATGAAAGAATTATTATTCATATTAAAATGACCTCGTTCCAATATACATAAAGTAGCACAAATGTATAATTTTCAAATTCCCTTAATACAGCGGGCTATAAGGTTTTTATTATATTAATATAATTAAATTAAAATAAATTATGCGAACCTCGTGGCCTTAAGAGCGCTTTGGACATAACTACTACCTGAAATTATTGAAATAACAACATTTTTAGGAGCCCTTTAAACCCTCCAATAAATGTTGACACTTTATTAAGGTACCAAGGGAAAAAATTATTTCATATATTTTTAAATGTTTTATTTGTTTTTAAAGTATAAGTTCCGTCAGTATTAAAGCTTTGCAAGAAGGGCGTTTTTAAGACAGCGAAGATTAAAACCATATTTTTGGTAATTTCGTGGCTGTTGTTAGACCTCTTTCGTACTTACTCTGAAATTATTCGTATTTTAAAATTACTCGAAAGATAATTTATGCAATCATAATGAAATACTTCGTAATCCTTAAATTTTGACAGCGATATATTTTAACATTACCTACATATTTCAAATAATTCTTCAAGATTTTACAGGATATTTCCTGTAAAATCTTGAATTCAGTATATTTAGCTCAGCTATATTTAGCTCAATCCATTCCAAAACGATGTTTTTAAATAATTATTGTAATCAAAGACATCAATATCCACTTCAACCAATCTACCACAAAGGATGTGTCGTATGACAAAATTGCCGCTTTATATTAAAGTGAGAATCTATGTCGATTTTAGACTGAAACATCATAGCAAATATCCAATTGAGTACGTAAATGTCAAAAGTAGCGATATCCACTTTTTGATAACGCACACGGCAATATCTACATTTAAAAGTAAAACATTATTATTTATAGACGCTTATAAAAGGAAAAACTGTTTGTGGCAATTGTTTTTAAAATCTTATTACCCATAATATGTAGATTTTATAAATTTGGAAGAAATTTACCTTTATACGCCTCATATACTCTAAATAAAAAGACTCTAAGGCAACATATAACATGGCGCCTCTGTATTCTCAAGAGCTATATATCATAAATGCATTTGTGGTGTCACGTATGGACTAAAATAGCAGTAATTATGTTTGAATGCTAAAATTTCCGCTGGTTTGATTAATTTCTATGCTGAATCCGGTAGCATAGATAATACATCATTATATGGTTCCTACGTAAACTAAAACGTGTGGAAAAAAGCAATTTTGAAGGATGAGAGCTCTTTGATGTTTGGGATTGCAATGAGCTGTTGATGGTATTTTAACCAGTGACCGTTATGAGAGATATATATCAGATTATGTCGACAATTGGTTACTGATTTTTCACAGTTCACAGTCCACCGATACTAAAAAACAGTTATATTTTAGTTACCAATTATCGATAAAATCAGATATAAATCTCAATAACTGTACCATGTATAATCATTTAAAATAATAGTATAGTAAGCATATTTCTCCGATTTTTTGTCGGTTTTTTTTCTGTGAAAAAAAATTAAAGATTTTTTTTAATTAGTATTACGGAGAAGATTATTTATTTGTTTTGTTATAAAAAAGTGAAAATTTAATTATTGGTAATGTCCAATTTACGCAGGGACCGTCGATATGGAACATCAATATTCTCGCACACAACATCCATTTTGTGTTAAATACATTGACTCCATTTCCATTAAAAAGTTAAATTAAAATTGTATGCTGTATCCATAAGAGCTATACATCCCAGACAACTAGAATAATACACGTCAAACTCTGAGGTCAGCCTCTTTTTCAACCAAGTCATTTACAGAAAACATTAAGATCAATGAATGAGTATTTTCGGTGGCAAGTTCGTAAGCGTTGAATTTTCTACCCTGTGTGTATAGAACAGTGCATCAGAATTTTTAATTAAAAATACTGAAAATCATTTCTATAATTTTGCAAACAATGTTTGAAGTTATCTTCTTTTAGCGCGTTAAAAGAATTTTTTATTGTAACGGAAATTGCGCACGCGCAGCATTGTAGCGAAAAACAGCATGTAGCGAGAATGCGACGAAATGCGCGCGCATCCATTAAACTATCAATAATTTATTCACTTAAAATTAGTATTCCAGTAATATAAATAATGTATTGTCAATCATCTTGAATCGAGTACATTAGTACTAGATTCAAGATGCTTAATTCAAAAGCTGACGAAAGATGGGTTATTAAATAAAAAATTAGAACTAATTTTTTAATTACGATTTTAGGATTTTATGTTATTGTCGATGTTTTATTTCAAAAATTTGTGTAGGAATAAACATTTTTTGCAAAATATGCCCTTGATGTGCAATTTTACAAAAACAGTGCAGTATAAATTGTTCATAATTGAAAATTATTATTCAGAATCGTGCAATGGTAAATTGTTGATGGCTAGCGTAACGGTATAGCAAAACTATGTCACAGCAGTGGAATGTATCTATACGTCCTACATACGATATACCAACATTATTTAACTAAGACAAGGATATTGTATTACAGTAGCAGTCTGTGCAGTGTAATAGTATTAACTTCAATCAATTTTTAACTTAATTAAGATAAGTTATAGAAGTCGCACAGAGACGAAACATTTTATATGCGAAACGTGTATGAAAGTTTTACAGGCGCAGGGCTTATGACCTGTATGAGCTGGCTTAAGTGATCACTTTACACAATGCAACGTTCACCAACCATTCTACCATGAGAAAATCCACACATTTTATATAACAATATAACATTTTTAAAGTTGTATAAACTTTCAATCAGTCTTTCATATATTATAATAGACTATGGTCCTTCCCGTGACGTAGTAAACATAGATTTCTCATCTGCTGATGACTTGTATATTTTTTAAAAGTGGAATATTAAGCAATATTCTTTTTAATGTCTATATAATATGATAATAATAATAATAATAATAGTAATAATAATAATAATAATAACAATAATAATAATAATAATAATAATAATAATAATAATAATAATGGATTAATTTATAGCGCCATTTTTGTGAAAATTTCACCTTAAGGGCGCTTTGAACACAAAAAACTCTTAGATACTAAAATCATAGAATAATAAAAAGAAAAAGAAAAGAGAAAGAAAAATAGAGAGATTACGTTTTATAGATATTTTTTTTTGTATTTGATGTTTTCTTATCATTTATGCATTTGCTGCCTGAAGAATTTTTTTTCTTATTTTTTACTATTATATCTATCTATTATGATATTTAACTACTACTGGAGATATTGAAATTTACGTAACTGACAAACAGAACATCAGTGGACTAATTGATACGTGACTATTTTAATTTAAATGCCTTCAGTTTGCCATGCTAACAAGTTTGGATTGAATCTCTGAGATACTGTGCTCAATTTTGTCTCAAAATAATCTCATCGAATCAAAATACATCTTCAGAGTCAGGGCCAAGTGCGTATTTCAGCACTTGGCTTATTAAAATATTTTGTTAAATGATATAATGGAAGAATTATTTGGCCAGTGCTTATAGTAAATGTGTATTAACAAAATTCTTGAGTTATATGCTGAATGTAGTAACCTTAGAAGTGCAGAAATAACCCTATTAACTGAGTGAGAAGTAAAGGTGACCTATTAAACCGAGTGAGAAATAAGGGTGACCCATTCAACCGAGTAGGAAGTAAAGGGTGACCTATTCAACCGAGTGAGAAGTAAGGGTGACTTATTAAATCGAGTGAGAAATAAGGGTGACCCATTAAACCAAGTAAGAAGTAAGGGTAACCTATTAAATCGAGTGAGAATTAAGGGTTATATAACAAATATTGGCGACCCTAGCGCAGTGGGTACGACACTGGCTCTTCACACTGAGAGTTTCGGGTTCGATTTTCAGTGAGGTCACAATTTAATCTTTAATTTAATAATGTGATTTACTCAAGCATCGGTGTATTGTAAGTTGTGATGTATTTTGCTCCTATGCGTAAAAAAATAAGCTATTTCTGAGACTCTTGCGTGTGTGTGACGTGATTTTTAATTTTTATCGAAATAATGACAAAATTATGTAAAAATGTTTTTAATGTTAAATTATCCACTTTACGTAAATGTTGAATATTTCGAAGCTTTAGCTAGTCGGAAAATTGGTAAAAATTAATTACAAGATTCCACCACAAACAACAGACAAAGAGTTTCAAATAAAAGCGTGTAATAATAAAAACAGAATGGATCTTGATAATTCAACTCGTACCAAGGCCAGAGAAGTTGAAAGCGCCTATTAAAGGAACTGATGGAGTCTAGGATATGCAGAACGGGAGAATACACTAGATTCATTTACCACAAAAAAATTCTAAGAGATTGTAATTGCCGCAGTCTCGAGTCGCGAAGACAGGAAGGGCCTAAGGCTAGTAGTTCTGAAGGTCAACACGATTTACTCTACGAATTTATTACAAAAATATGACATATCCTTACTGTCTTTCTTGTATCCTTTTGAGTAATCGGTGTGACGCATCATTCCATATCCCAAAATGCATGTAATTAATATAATGATGTAATATATAGGCATACCATAGCTCTTTGTGTGCAAGTTTTGGTGATGACTAAATGAAGAGTGTCGGTTGCAGCAGCAGCGGGGGCATGCGTCCCTGGGCGGCGCTGGCGCTGTGGGCGGCGCTGTGGGCGGGCGGCGCGCGCGCGCAGTGGCCGTGCTCCTTCAACTCGCTGTGCAGGTGCCGCCCCAGCCAGATCTCCTGCGTGGCCGTGCCTCTTCACAAACTACCAGGTTAGACCTTCATCTTCAACCCTTTCCTACCCACTAGAAACCAGGTCCAAAACAATAATACATACCTTTTTCTGTCGTGACGGTTTTGATGTCTGTACTGACGCAACTAGTGTGCCGTCCTCTTTTTATGTGAGAATAGACACGTGCCATCACTGTCTTCCAGTGAACAAAACAAAAGCCTTACTTTATAAGAACACATAGGAAGGTCCTCACAGATCCGAATCCTTCATAGAGAGGTTCCTCGTGGTTTCCTCTCCATAAAGGCAAGTGCGAAGGAGCTCCAAGTTCCCCCGGAGAAATCCCTCCCATTCCAACAAAGATATAAACCTAATATAACCTAATCTAACCTAACCTAAACTCCCATTGAGGTACATAGCAAGCAAGGCCAAAAATAATTGCAACTTCCATCTAAAAGAAACTGTCTTCCAGCGCGTTGGCGCTGCAGTACGATTCATTCTCAACAAAGGTATTTATTAATGATACACCGGCACCGCTTTGACATTTTCGAAAAATCTCTTTTTTAGTTAATCTTGAACATTAATAAATTATTTCTACTATTACATCGTATGTGCCGGCCGTACGTTTTTCTTCCCGTGTTGTCCCTCCTTTTTTTATCCCGTAAGGGAGTGCTCTCTTCCAGTCCCCTTAGTTGCCCCGGTCTGTTTGCTCCTCACACGTGAATTATTAATTGTTTTATTTTTCTTTCTCTATGTATTTTTTGTATCAGTGCTTAATAAAGAAATTAAAAGCCGGGAAAATGGGGGAAAATTTTGGATGGCAGCCGTTTGGTCCACTTGGTTTTTACAACAACGGGTTGCATGGTTACTTTTAGCATTTAAAAAATGCCAACCAGGTAGCGACTGAGAAGGACCGATATAGGAGCTTTTTCCTGGGTAAGCGGTGCGTATGCCCTCATAAATTACTTTCTTATAATTACGCGATATTCTTTACTATCTCTAACAACCGTGCATGGAGGGAAATTGCATCTCAGTCACGGTGGAGGAGCACCACAGAAACAGACATGATGCGACCGTTTTGTTTTAGCAAAATTTACAATGAATTTTAATTTAATTTGTTCTTTAAAATTTTTAAAATTAGTCATTAAAATTTAGTTAACCACCCTTTTGTAAAGAATCACCGAATTTTTACCTAAATTATACTCTCCTAGGGTGGTGTAACCTCTTAAAACGCATTAAAAACTCAAATTTCTTGCGGTAACAAGAGTTAATAGTATGACATTGTAATGTATAATATCGACATGCCCAATGTAAAGTACTCTATCTGAATATCCGTTACTTTCCAGGAGAGACCTTGGAAGATTTTTTCTTTGTATTTCTTTTGATTATATTAATCGACTTTTATCTGAAATTCTCCACTAGTATTGCATATGGCAACACGGTAAAATAATGTATTAAATCGCGGTAAAACTTTATAATTTATCGAAATTAGGTAATTAGGTAACGTTAGCATTACGTCGTCGATAGATACGCCGCGACTATAAATTATGCGTAAACCATTTTTAATATACTTTTTTATTTGTTTATATTTGGTGATACAGATAATTTAATAAATACCAAATATCTCAAAATTGTCAAAAATGTAGTAAGAGCGCTTTACGTAGGGCACGACGATATACACATTTATACGTTGGTCAGTTAAACATTTAGTTTAAGACCAACAGAATTTTGAACCGTATTCGGCTATCCGAGGGACTTTCCTTTCCAGAGTTGAGCAGCGCTGGTCTCATGCATTTAGAAGTGACGGGAACCGGACTCCAGGGAGTGGAAAGTGGCGCGCTGGATGCCCTCAGACTACAGTCGTTAGTGCTTTCGGATAATCGTCTGCAGTCACTACCGGACAGAGCTCTGAAGTAAGTACGAGCGTTTTACCGATGTATCTATCAATATCAATATTATTTATCGAAATAACAATAAAAAAATCAACAAATTTATAAATCAATAAGAAAAACATACAAAAAAATCAAAAAAACCAAAAATATTTTAGCTGAACCAACGGACCTCTACTTTATCCGGGAATGGCGCGTTAACCAATTTCGCCACGACAGCTTGGTAAATTAACGTCAATTTTTTGATCTTATATGCATAGATTCTTTTTAATTGCTTAACACACAAATTATTCCATTTTTTAAAGCATTCTACTTTTTATAATGCGATATTCATAAATTACTTTGTGTATCTACCGCTAGCAATTTGATTTTTCTGTATATCTTTTCTAATTGATTAATAAATTTGTTTATAATTTATATGTTCAATAATGTGTTTTCGTTTTTTAAAATCTTTTGTTTTCTTCCAGTTCTATGGCGCTTACATTATCATCGTTGGACTTTGGATATAACGAATTTCCAGATATTCCATTTAACTCTCTGAAAGTTCTGAAAATATTGAATTGGCTAAACCTACAAAAGTACGTACCCATACCGTAATTATTTATTTATTTATGTATACAGAGTGTCTCGTAGCCTGTAGCAAAATCTTCGGGAGTCTTATTCATTCAATATTGAATAGAAAATATTATTTATACTTTGGGCAAAATTTCGACAGTCAGGGTGACAAGCGACGTCAAAGTTTGCATTTTTAAAAATATTTTTTACTTATCTCGTTTAAACGTTGGAGCATCACGAAAGTAACTTGTATCGAATGTTAAAATTTCATTTGATTTAATGCAAGTTTGCAGAAATTTTTATTAGATTTTTTTGTAACTATCGGCACTTTACCCAAAGTCTAAAGAATATTTTTTTTTGCCTCAAAGTTTTGAGGACACAAAAAAATATCCCAAAAGATTATAACTAAAAAATAGCGGTGCTCATTCAGCAAATTAATAAAGATGTACAACAAAAAGGTTCATATTAAAAATTATATATTAAAAATATGTAAAAGTTTTGTATTATAATACGGAATATAACTCAGCAGACTGCAGAATTCAGAGCCTTTCTAATTATACAGTTGTGTTTAAATTTTTAATCGAATTCCTCAACCGTATAAATCATCAATGCCGTTGTGCATGATTCACTATAATTCTGTGTTTTTGTAATTTATTTAAATATTTTTTTTTTATATTCAATCAAGGTGATTCTTTGTTTTGATACAAATCTTTATCATTTATATTTGTGCTCTTTTTTGACCATTAAAGGTTTTATACTGTATATACGGGATGTTTCGTAGCTAGTAGCAAAAACTAAGGAGAGTCTTCTGCCTTCAATTTTGATTACAAAATATTTTATACACTTTGGTTGAAATGTTAACAGTTAAGAAGATAAGCGACATCAAAGTTGGCTTTTTTCTCAATATTTCTGACATATCTTTTGTAAAAAGTGAGACTTTCATAAAAGTTAATTACAGGTATATCGAATATTACAAACTCGCATTAATTACTTATTACTTGATTATCACTTTTATGCAAGTCAAATATTAAATTATTATTATTAAAGTAAAAATTATTATTAAATCAATTATTTTCAACCAAAGTAAAATGAATATTTTCTATTCAAAATTAGTTGAATAGGAATTCAACGAGGTTTTAGCGACTAGCTTCGAGACATCCTAGAAATATAAATTAATTAATTAATAGTAATACCAAATCAAAATATGTATTTAATAAAAACAATTACTACCACCACAAAACTATCAATTTCTTAAAATCATTTGCAGGGTTATCTTAAAAACTTCATGTCAAACTTCCACGTAAAATCACATTTAAAAGAATATTGAAAATATAAAATTAGATATAAGACAGTATTATTTAATAAAAGATTATCTGTTTACAGTAACAACATTGTTGATATCGTTGGCGACTGGGCACATTTGAGGGATTCACTGACGAGCCTGATACTGACCGGGAACAGTATTACAGATATACCTAGCGACGGGCTTCATCAACTGAGGCACCTTAACAAGTTGGACCTGGACAGCAACAAAATCACGTCAATAGCGAAAATGTCCTTGCCATCGAGCCTCAAGATACTCAACTTGGCCGACAATCTTCTGGAGAAATTTCCGGTTGATCTCTTCCCCAATCTTCAACACTTGCAATCATTAAACCTGAGGGGAAACCTCATACAGCGAATATCACACATCACTTTTAAAAATCACAGAAATATGGATAAATTAGAACTAGGAGACAATGGGTTGGAAATGTGGCCTAGTAATTTATTCAACAATACGCTGGTTGTCCGACATCTTAGTCTGGAGCTGAACCAACTGAAGCTCATTCCAGCAAATGCGTTTAAAGGAATGCATACCGTCAAGCTGATCCTGTCTTACAATAAGATAGAGCATATAGACGAAGATGCTTTCCACGGTTTGGAACATACTCTCGAACAACTAGATCTGGAGCATAACCATCTTTCTAGTATCCCTCGCGCTGTGTTGAATCTCAAAAGACTAAAACATTTGTACTTACCGTCCAACAAAATAGCGAACATCCATTTTTTACCGCACCACATAAAAGTTTTATCCTTGAACGGAAACTTATTGACTTCCATTCCGAGAGACGCTCTTCGCAACTGCAGTTTGACTGATCTCGATATGGGCTATAACTTGATAGCCTACTTGGAAGAAGGTGACTTCGATCAGTGGGGCGACTCCGTTAGAACTTTGTACCTGAGAAGTAATAAAATTACCCGCCTCGACGCCGGGGTGTTCTCCTCCTTACCGCAGTTGAAAGAACTTAGTTTGAGCTTCAACGATATTCATTTTGTGCACCCGGAAGTTTTCGTGAACATGTCTCAAACACTTAGAATATTAGAGATGTCACTCTCAATGTACCGAGACGACTTTCCCGAAGACGTGCTTCAGCATCTCACCAGCCTCGAGTGGCTCAGTCTAGATAATAATAACGTTCAGTCCCTCTCTGTACAATCGTTATTTCACTTACAAAAGTTACAATACCTTAATCTAGAATTTAATAGGATAACAAATATTCCAGTCGGCTTCTTCGACGTTTACAAATTTGAAAATGTCAGAGAAGTTTATCTTTCTTACAATCTTTTAGAAATAATAGACTCGGAGACATTTTTTGCACTTCCAGAATTACATATTCTCGATTTAACGGTTAACAGAATAAGAAACATTTCGAGTAGTTCGTTTCATAATATGCCAAAATTAATGCATATCGCATTGTTTGATAATCTCGTGACTGATATAGGAGAGAACGCGTTCCACGATCTTCCTAGCTTATTTAAGTTAGAATTACAAAAAAATCAATTAAAAGAATTCTCTTTGAAAGTATTTCAAAATGCTACCGATTTTGAAATTCCTTTTCTATTAAATATAAGTAGAAATCAAATTATTTTGCTGGACGGCAGTGGCCCTGAAATTTTTATCGACACATTAGACACTGCGCACAATCGACTAGCGGATACCCCGACATCTTTTTTATCGAAAATAGCCAAAAGACTCAAGCGATGCATTCTTTCATATAACGAGATAGGACATTTAGATACTAATTCTTTTGAAAACTTAGATGTATTAGAAATTCTCAATTTAGACCATAATTACATAAGCACCATTCGGAGAAGAGCATTTTTAGGATTAAAACAATTGCAAATACTCGATTTGTCCCATAATAGAATAGAACAATTATCGGTAGAACAATTTTCTAATTTAAATCACTTAAGGTTTTTAAATTTACGGAGAAATCATATTAGAACCTTACCGAGGGACGTATTTAAGAATACAATGATAGAACACCTAGACTTAAGTATTAACGAATTTATTATTCTTCCTTCCATGGCATTTTCGCAGGTGGGATTCTCCTTGAGATACCTAGACATAAGTCACAACAGTATAGAAAGTGTGGATAGCACTTTATTCCAAGAAACCCAATTTCTCCTCAGTCTCGACTTGAGTAATAATAGATTAACCATTTTATCAGATAATCTTTTCAACAGTTTGGGTAATTTACAAAACTTGGACGTGAGTTCCAACTCGGTGAGAGCTAATTTTAAGGAACTTCTTCATTACCTGCCAGTTTTGAAGTATTTGAGTCTTTCGAACACGGGACTCAAAGTCTTTCCATTTATTCCTTTGAGAAACTTGACGTCATTAAATCTGACATTTAATTTTATAGAGCACGCAAAGGAAATAGCGGTTAAAAACATGGGGGCCCTGCGGTACCTTTACTTGAAAGGAAACTCTCTCACGTCGGTACCTGGTCACATCTGGCCGCACACGCCCAACTTGAAGGTTCTCGATCTCTCGAAAAACCCGGTTCAGTCGTTGAACGAAAATAGTTTTCACGGCTTAGACAAACTTGAGACCTTAGACATTAGCAATCTGCATAAGCTCAAGCACTTCGATCCAGGTACCTTGTCGTCGTTGAAAAGTTTGTCGTCCCTGCGGATTGAATTGAGGCATAACATCAAAGATTTTCACTTAGGAAATATCATTGCCGAAGTGTTGGGATTGAAAGGATTACACATTCACATGAAAGAAGACTCTTTGGAATATCAGTTGAACGGGGTATTTGTTCCCAAACTGAGAGAGTTGGAAATATCGGGAGAAGATCTGAAAAGGATTTCGACGGAGGCTTTCGAAGGGGCCGAACGGTTGTACGAGCTCAGCGTGCAGATACACGATACGGCGATCAAAGAACTACCAGTGGGGTTGCTGGAGGACTTGGGAAGAGTATCGCAGCTGTCACTAGACCTGAGCAGAAACCATCTCACTTCTCTAAGTCCCGCAACTTTCTACCCAAACTCTTCCACCTGGGAGAAATTGGCCACAAAACTCATCGCTGGTAAGTTAAATCGAGTTTATCAATTTGTATTCCTTTGCTGGCAAATAATTCTTCCTTACCATCAGGCTTTTTCTCTACGGCGATGGATGAAAAGAATAAAACACCTTTTTTTGCCCTAGCATAACACTCTTGCCTTATTTGCTGAACGATTCCTGAAACTTCTAACAGGGCATTTCTTAACTATTTGATCAACCTTCCTGATTGGCTTTCTGTTTGTCTTCCGCGGACATCCTTTATCTCTGTGGTCCTAAACCTTTCACTCGTCTCATACATATTTATACTTTACTTTCCTTTCTGTCTTTATTTTCTACACAAACCATCAAACATCAAATTATTTTATAGTGTTTGTAAGTACGAGTACGTTATATAATTAATTGTTTTATGCTTTGTTGTATGGTATAGATAATATGAAATGTTATTCCCAGAATTCGAGAAACTTGTTAGTATATTGATTAATACACTGGAATTATGATATTGTTAGCGTTAAGGAGTGCAAACCCAATCCAGACCAGTCAATTTTATTTTTATGAATATACTTCCATGCGTTATCCATTTTATTTTCATATTAACCATGTGTTGAAGAGCAGTCATAAATAATCGTCGATGCAAATAGCTTAAAAGATATTTTAAAATAAACAGGTGGCCTGTCAGTGTCCGAGAACCCCCTCCCCTGCGACTGCGGGGTGGCGTGGCTGGCGCGCTGGGTGCGCCGCTGGGCGCGCGAGGCGGGCGTCGCGGGCCGCCTGCCGCCCCCGGCCGAGTGCTCCCGCTCCGGGCCCCACCACTCGGGGGCGCCCTACTCCAGCTCCCGGCTGCTGCGCCTGTACCCCGAGGACCTGCGCTGCCACGCCAGCGCGCTGGCCGCCGCGGCGCCGGTCCCGGCGAAGCACACCTCCACCACGGTCTTGGCTGTGCTGTCGTCGTTGATACTCGCGAAAGCTATTGGCCTATGACCGAGTTTGCTCCGATCATTTATATTCAGAGCTGTCTTCATACTATGGCCAAATATTTCCTTATAAGTTAATACCGCATACTTGAGTGATACGTGTTCTAACACTTTTTTAATCAAAATAAAGGATGGTCCAAATTGAACGCTGTACTTAATTTGTTAAAAAAACAGCGTTTTTATTGATCTCATTATTGGATTTTAATCGAATATTAAATATTAAAAATATATTGAATATACAAATTACACCCTCGTCACATTTTCATAGTATACCATGACGTGTCAAAAAAATAGCATTCTGAGATGTTTGTATTAAAATTTCAATTCAAGTGTAAAATCACAAGGTTCTGCTGGCCGATTAAAGTCGGCGCATTATTTGTGCGGTTAATCAACTGTTGAGTTTTTTTCAGGTTTTGCTGGAACCATAATTTTTCAGGATCCTTTTTAACCAGTTGATATAAAAAAAACGAAAAAATTAAGCATTCTAGTTAAACTTCAGCGTACAACTTGGGCCACTCCATAGCCATCTCTAAATCAATAATTTTACTTTTTTTTTTTTTTTTTTTTTTACGTTTTTGTTTAAAAAATTTATCCAGTTATTAAATAAGCCATTTACAAAGATATGTATGCAGAAAATATATATCTATTGAAAAAATATTTGGTTAATACCGGATAATAAGAAACCGGAACATTTCCTTTCTGGGGAACAGGGATACAAATTTCGCCACAGTAATATTTATTATTTATCCGTAAATAATTTATATATAATTTTTTATTAAATTTGTTTTAATTATCATAAAATAATGTTCTTAAATTGCAACTTAACATTAAAATGTGTTTTCATTCAAAAACAGACATATTTTACTACGGTTGAAATGTATCTTATACATTCAAATTAAAATGTGTGACCAAGTATTCTGTTGAGTAAACATCGAACTACAAAAGGCAATGATAAAAATACAAATATTACTCAGTTGGTCTGCAAACATGTACAACGCACAAATATATCTTAAAATTTTTCAGTGTTTGATATCTTAAATTTTCAAATATTCGACTTCACTTTAAGCAAAACATGAGCTTAATTGGAACTTATGTCAATATAAACATTATTGTAAATATTATTAAAATATATTTGTACATACTTGCATTCCCTTTTTAAATTTTTATAACCAGCATTAATGAAATAGCAAGATAAAAAAGTTCATAACTACTTTTAATAGTTAATTTTATAATCTATACGGAAGAAATATTGACTCAATATTATAAAATATGATAAAAATACCCAGTCATTCAACAAATTAAAATACAAAATTGTACTTAATTTTTAATTTTTTAAATTTTTTGTTACTGTGGATATTTTAATAAATAAAATTAATTCGTCTTTATGAATTATTTAAGACTTCTACTGTGATATATAAATTACCTACGTAATAAAAAATATTAATTCTACAATATTTAGTTTCAAAACATTATCATAATGTAATAGCGTAATTAAAATTATTATAGTAAAATCACTTTATGTAGATTTTGTTACAATTGTATAATAATTTGAGATAGAAAAAATTGTATAAATTTAAAATATAATCAATATTAAGTGACCGATTCGAAAAACTTTCAATTTATAAACATTTATTTAATGAAATCGATAGTTAAATGTTAACTTATCATTATAAAAAAAATGTCTGTGTAGCCAAGTTTTTGAATTAACGATGTCATGATCCCAATTATTTAAAATACAGAGAGACATAATTAATTATCTGCAGGTATAATTAACGATTTCATGATCCTAATTAGTTAAAATACAGAGAGACATAATTAATTATCTGCAGGTATAATTAACGATTTCATGATCCTAATTAGTTAAAATACAGAGAGACATAATTAATTATCTGCAGGTATAATTAACGATTTCATGATCCTAATTAGTTAAAATACAGAGAACCATAATTAATTATCTGCAGGTATGGTTACTTCCTATTTAAAAAAAAAATTGTCATCAACAAAATATTACATATTTTATTAAAGCTAGTCCCAGAGGACGTTAAAAAAATCGTATTAAAATTCATTATTTTTGATTTATTAAGGTAGCATATTTTATTTGTGACCGTCTGATATTAATTTATTGTAATTTTCTTTTTACATTATATTAATTTCAGGATAAATACCTACACTTTAAATATCTGCATTATTGTAATTTTTTTTTAATGCAGGATATATTTCGATGTTGTCAATGTGCTTTTATTTTTCACATTCGATTTTTTCATTAGTTTCTCATCTTTTTCATTTTCCTAATTTTATTTACAAAATGATATTCGATATTGTATTGATATTACAAAATGGGCGTCAATGACGCCTTGCAACATGTTTTTTCTTTGTTGGGTGATTTTTCTATAACTGATTTTTTATTTGTTTGTATGTGTGTTTTTCTATGAGTAACACAGTGTATGTTATTTGGGGTTTTCTTGTGGGTTTTCATTATGTAGGTTTTTTCCTGTCACCTTAAGTTGACTCACCAGAATTATGACTTTCTATGGTATTTGTTAATCCAAATCCGAATTACAACATGATTAAACATTTCTTAAATTAAATTTTAGTTAAATATACCTGTAAGTGTACAGTTAGATAAGTTTTAAATCAGAGCTAAAATTAACCTTAAATGTAAGATTTACATTATCAGTCTGTATATATTGTAAAATATCCCGATTATTTTAGATCGTAGAAGGTCCTTCAAATGCATATCATTTCTTATATTTAAGAAGCCAAAAAATATTTTATAATGTATGTATTATTATAAATATAATGTAAGTGAATGCAAATTAAGTAGACAAATACATTAAATAATAAACGCAAACTTTGTTTTCTTCCAGATTTTTAGCAATAACCAGATTTTTCTGCAATGACCAAATTTTTCTGCAATGACCAAATTCCAGCAATGTAACTAATGGTCTGTATTCATTTTGAGCAAATGAACGATTACGAAAGAAAATGGGGATAAGAAAACCTACATTTCCCTACATTAGTTTTACTGCCCGGTTTTGCCCACAAATGGGATTTTTGTGTGTATTTATTTCATACCTACATGTACTCAAACAAATTCTCTCTGTGCATTATGTAAAATTCTTCTCAGACAGTTAAATAATATTTTTTTGATCATTAACACTTTTTTCGAACACTTTTGAATTTTTCGTGAGTTCGTTTGATTGTTCAAATTTGGAAATATTATAAAGGAAATCATATTTCCCGCTGAAAATAGTTGTGTTGACCTAGAAATTATAGAAGAAATTAGTTCTGTAAATACCACGACGCCCGAGTGATGCATTTTAGTGTATTTTTTGCTTTGCACAAACGAACTTTTTCCTTTGTCATTAAGATTAGGCAGTATAATGCTTTTGTAGTTCAAACTAGATTCCTCAGCATTTGAAAATTTTAATTAAAAATATCTTTCAAACATCGCACTGGTTGTGAAGTATCGAATATTTCACAGACATATTGATTCGTCTCATAAAAACATATTTTTTTTTATCAATTTTTTCTTTCGTAGCACAAAATTAACTTATTATAAAGAGAAAAACAAGAAAAATGGAGAAAAAAGTTCAGTAAAGCCTTCATTAGTATGTGATCTTAAAAACAACGATTCGTTTCAACTGAGTAAAGTTATAATGTATTTCTTACGCAATAACAAAAAAATGTATTTAATATCAAACATAAAGACTTCGTAATGTATAATTTAATTAAATAATCTTAATATAATTACTTCGTTGTCTGTCAGTCTGCAAAGTCTGTAACTTGCTGGAATTCCAACATTAGATAATTAGAGAGCGATACGCAATCAGCGCGGGCTCAGGTTCAACACGCAAGGGTCGCCCCCACCAAATAACTAGGTCTTGACAATTTTATTTTATTATTTTATTATTTTTACTATTAGTTTTAGGCTAATAAGATGAATTGAAAAAAAAAAGTTTTTTACTCTAAATTTTCAGCTTAAAAGCCCAGCAATTATTTTGTCCCGTAATTTTTCATGACCAGTAAATATTAATTTACCGATAAAAATAAATCTATAGGAAGAGAGTGAAAAACCAGCAAAATCCAATAAATGATTCTTGATGACTGATGACTTCTTACTTAAGCGACGCAATTTTGGACTACACGATTTTAAATTTAAATATTTAAAACTATTTTTCATTAGAGTGTGCGCACTAAGTTGTTTTAATTTTTAAAGCGCATTATAATTGCAACCGTTTCTAAATGAACTACGTGAATAAATGTAAGTATAATTACTTTTTTCCATACATTATGTTTTTCGATTACCTAATTTCATTGTGTTTTAATCAATGCTGAACATATACACGTTGAACACAAATGACGACTTGAAATTGGCGGTAGCATCCATTAATACACAACCTCACAGGGTTTTTTCAATCAATTTTCTGATATCTGATATTATTACACCACCATCATTCCAAACGTTTACTAATGAAGTTAAATAAATGTATGCCCCGTATAAAAGCGTAATAAAAATAAAACTAAATTGATCCATCAACACTGTTATTCGGTAAATCTCCTCCAAATCCTATAATCCGGTGTGGGATGCCTTCTCCCTGAAGGACAATAAATGTTGTTGTATAAATTGACTTTTCGTGTTTACGTAATTTATAGCGTGTGATGTAATTCTTGGAGCGTTGTGTGATTTTCATCACAGCCTTTTAATACGTTCGATAAAAATAATAGATATTAATTAATTCAATTTATCGCGTGCTTCCTATCAGTTATTATATTTTAATTATTAATAAACAAACCATCAACAGGTCGTTATTGATCCAAAAAGATAGTCCTAAAGTGGCGTTAGGATATTAAGGATGAATATGCCTGGGAAGGAATGATTGAAAACACTGAAAATTAATTATCGATTTATTAACGAACTATTAATTAACTATTCAATGTACAAAGTCACTGAAAACGATCGAACTTAACGCTTTTCTTTAAATTACACTATTTCACAATATATCACTCCTAAATGAACACTTTATTATCGCTGGGTAACACGTATTTAACATTCACTAGAACATTCCATTCAATTCTCGCACGTTTATTTCGCCAATTATTTCGTTCGATATATGTCGCTTCTCAATTTCATGATCGTCGTCTCGTGCACATTTCGCACTGAACGAACTGTCAGACACGGCAACTGAACTCGCGCCGCGGAGTAGTTCCGTATTTATACCTAAATGCTGATATTTTATTACTTTCTAGATTATTCTAGTGTCTAAGAGAAGGTTCTCGTCGCTTCTCGGTGGTTCCAGGCTTTTCAAGACGTTTATAGATGTTTCCCTAAGGTTGTAGATAACTGCACACCGTTCTAGAACCTACAAAAGTGTTGTTCCAAGTGACATATTACGGCTGGCTTAAGTGATCACTTTACACGATGTCACGTTCATCATTTCCACCCATGATGAAATAGCACATCTATAAAATTTTTGGAAGTTGTATATATATTTAAGTTTTACAACCTGTTTCAGATGTATTTTGTTATTATCACTAGCGCCACCGGTGTCAAAAGCTTTTTTCATTGCTCTAATTAAATACAGATGTCACTGATGAGTATCCCATGTGAGATTCCGTCAAATCATTAACATTACACTAGAGTACGCCTGAAAACTATTTCAGTTTAGTTTCTATTTCGACGAGTTTTTAACAAAAACACTTTCATATCACACGATTTAGCTGAAATGTTCAAGAGTAGGTATAAAACGACTAAACAGCGACTGAAAATTTTCCAAACTTCTTCAACCATTTTTGAGGTATTCATTAAAATAAGATTTAAGTTAGGCATGTAGGTGCGTTAGCTAAATACGTGACGAGGATTAATGGCCGGTGTAATAGAAATTCGGCCGAAACTTCAGTGAAATTTCTACCGGCAGTTTCTATACAGCCATAAACGTATATATTATAGTTTTATGTAATCGCGTGCGGAGTTAATAACCCTATCCTGTTAATTTGCTACCAGTGGCGTGTCGGAACGGCGCAGGGGATGTTTGGGGGGTCGCCGGGTGATACGCGCGCGGCGGTTCTTCAAAATCCAGCTCTTTATCGGGAAATTAATCACTTGGCATAACAGTACACACTATCGCGATGGTCCCATTATGTTAAACAAATCTTTAAAATAATTAACTGCCGTTTTTTGTTGGCAATCGCCGATGAACGAACAATCAATACAGGTAAAAAATATTAATCAAAATATATTATTTATTTATTTCAATATACGGTACAAAAAGTACCTATTACATAAAAGTATAAACAAGAAATACAGGAGTAGTATCTTAGTAAAAAAAAAAGTCAGTAGAAATTGACAATATAGTTTAAACACTTTTTTGAGGGTTTAAGCAGGAACATAATTTAGACAAAGGAGGTGTGAATTATATCTGATTAAGCAAATCAAACATTATAATTTCGTTGTCTGTCCATCTGTTTGTCTGTCTGTCCCCGTAACTTCGCGTAGTGTCCGTAATTCCGTTCGAATTCACGGCTAAAAAAACCGACTTGAACCCCGGGCCACCAAACCCGAACCGGCCGATTAACGCATGTGGCTCCGTAGACCGCCAAAAAGATAATATAAATATATACTATGGCTTAGTAAAGACGAACTAATGTTCCGACATTTTTGATGGGTTACAGCTTGTAGATATAATAATTTGTTTGTGAATACATTATGAATTCAGGATGGCAGGGTGTAGAGTTTTTAGTAGCGCGTACTAAACTAGAGTTAAAAATATCAGAGATACATATGTGCATAAATATTACCCAGCCTACGCAGTCTAGTTACAAGAGAGTTAAAATACAAGTTGTTCTAGTGTTGTCACAATAAAATAGCGTAGGTATCCGAGTAGCTCATACAGGCGCATGAAACATAAACAAACAAAGACTATCAGGATGTCAAAATACGAGTTAAATAATTTTTTAAAGTAAAAATCAAATCAGATACCTACATCTGTCCTGCTGGGTAGTGGCAATAATCCCGTAAAAATTGTAATATCTGTAATTGATGTTTTCAATTGATTGTTTTCAATCTCAAAACTATCTATTATGCTCTTGCCCAGTCATTTTTGAACTATGCGATTCCAAGTTGGGGAGGTACTTACAAAACCACATTAAAACCAGCTATAACGGCACAAAAAACCTTGCTCCGAGTCATTAATAAGAAACCATTCACATACCAATCAGACAGACTATTCAGAGAATTTATGTACTGGACGTTAGACAGCTGTTCGTTAAGTCTACCCTCATCTTCTACATTAAAAACACAAACCACCTAACAGCAACCAGTAACTCGCATTCACATAATACTAGACAAGCATTACGAAACCTTGACGAAATACCAAAAACTAAGACAACACATGGACAGAAAAATTACTCATACATAGGGCCTAAAATATTTAACATATTTAAAACAGACTTCCCGGAAATCAGAATATACTCAATTAATAAAATAAAAGCTTTAGCAAACAACTGGCTTACCTCCAAAGGTAAAACAGCAACTGAAAATTTACTTACTGTAATTGCATAATAATGTCTTCAAATAAAAATATATACCTATATAAATTAATTAATTAATTAAGGAAAATAAAAAATAATCTTAAACAAAACTTGAACCCTTTTTACATTAAACAATTATTCTACACATATTTACACTTGGACTTATGACTAACTCAACTTTCACTAACATTCCACTTGACACTCTATAGATACATAATAACTACCTTATGAAAATAAATACTACTGACGAACTCAAAAAAATATTATAATTGTGTGCTATAACGCCACTCTGGGACAGGCGTAGCCTAGTAGAGTGGCATAATCCACAAATTAAACAAAACAAAAAAATGTGTAATTTATCTTATGTTTTATCTTATGTTTTATTGTTAAATTAGTATTAAGTATCTTATTTGTAAACAAGGATTTTTAAATAAATAAATAAATAAATAAAAAATAAATATGAAGTCGGTAGTTAATGAAACGTAGAAATTTATGTTGGATGCATTCTACTGTGTATATATGAGCATTGTAATGAGGATTCCAGATAGATCGGTTATATTTTACCTGAGTTCTAACAAGAGAATAAGAGAACAATAGCTTACGACCTATAGAATGGCTGGCTTAAGTGATCACTTTACACATTGTAAGGTTCATCAATTCCACCCATCATAGACTACTACAACATAAGTTGTACATACGTTTAACCTGCACACCTTGCCAAGCAAGCCGTACGATAGGTCGTAAGCCCTATGAGCAGCCAAAAAGATTTCCATACCAATTTTCCAATGTAAAAAATAGTTTCATCTCTATGAGACATCTATAATATTTATATCTTGGTGTGCCTTTGGAGACAACATCTAGTGTTGTGTTCTTGAAAATTTTAAGCACACTCAAAATATTCTGAAAAAATATTACGTCAATATTTGAACAATACGAAGAGTAAATATCAAAAGTACATTTATATTGATTATGAAAATAACCGTCATCAGGTAAAGATAATAACGAACTTAATTGCAAAATGTATCAATCTGCTTGGGTAGGGCAGGGAGCCGCGCGGTGGGGATTATTAATGGAAACAGCTCTAGGATTGGAGAAGTGGATTGAAACGTGATATTTTTAATTTATTTATGTATGTATCTGAATTTATATTTTTTTAGGATTTAACGGTTTCTAAAATTAAAATATTTTCGATGTTTTTTGTGTTAACTTTGTGGTTGGACATGATTATTAATTTTAATTAAATAAAAATTTTGTTTTAACCACTTGGAGTAACTTCACGTCTATTGGTTTCGATATGTACCTATATGCATCAGGATGGACGCACACTAACTATCCATTACTTATTTAAGAAAACAAATTATTGTTTTAACAGGGGCGTGGCTACAGTTATGGTAGGAGTGTCTCCAATTCAATTACTTTAAGGTGTCCATGATTTAATTAATTGTAGAATAGTACCGGAATATAGGTAATTGTCCGAACATCTGAGACATATATTTGATTTTTTAGTATGCGTGTGTGTTTGTGTAACCCAAAATATATGTACTAATACATTGTCATCGATATCAAGTCGGTATTCAAAATTTCAGCTCGATTGGATGAAGGGAGGCGTGTTAATTTTTACATCCAAGTTTTTTCCACGTGATATCAAGATCGGCGGTGAACTTAATATAAAGATAAATTATAAGAATCTCGCAGAGACGAAGCTATTTATATGGCGTGTAATGTATGTTATTAGTGTGTGGAAATCTTATATATGATAGCCCAAGGCTTACTACCTGTGTGAGCTGGCTCTGTGAGACTTCTATAAATTATCTTGATTAAAATAATAATCCCGCAACAGACAAATTCAAAACCTACTTGTGTTCTCAGAACAAACATATAAAAATATATTTTTAATATAAAGGACTTAAAAAGGCAAATAATTATACACTTTCTGTATGCAAAAGTTACGTATTCTAATACCATACGTTTTTTCTGATAAACCTAATTATTAATTTATATATAAAAAAATAATACATTACTAACTAAACATTTGATGCGAGTCATGAGTTATTTTATATGACTTAAATATTAAATATTGAGGCTAATGTTAGTTACACAAACACGTCCAACTCGAGGTTCGTTACTTTTATCATGTCATGTAATGTTGCCTTTTACTATTTATTCAAACATAAAGAACTACCTGCAGTATCAATAGTGAATTAAAAATTTAACTACTTTTATTTCTATGCGTTTCATATAGATAATGCATTTCACGTAGATTATTGACTGGTTCCGAGTCGGAAATTCCATCCAGATCACATAAATTTGTTTAACGTTCACAAGCCGTCTGACCTAGCTCCTTTTTTCTTTTAAAAATCAGATAAACCCTGATATCGTACGACTCAGTTAGAAAAACCAAGCTAGCTTTGAAATATTTATTTTTTTAGAAAAATGTACCTATTGAACACTAAAATTAGACCAAAATATTTTTTTGGCCATATCACGTTCCACACAATAATAAATAGCGGACGTGGTGCAATTTTAGATTTTGTGAAATCATTTCTCTTTACTTTGTAACATTTCTTTTTCATTTAGGATGCTGTATGAAAAAGCACGTGCCAACTTATATTAATTTCTTCTTATATGCAAGACTTTCAACCGTTGTTTTTAAAAAATATCGGTATCTCTGTGTTACCTCTACGAATTACAATGATTTTAAATTATGAAGTAAAATATAATTAATTTAATGTGGATAGGTGCTGATTATTTTTTATATAATTTAATTGTAAGTTAAAAGGTAATAAATTGATAAGTTTTTATAAAATATTACAATTTTATTGTAACTAATAGTAAAAACTACGGGGGATTCTTCTTCATTCAATTTTGAATAGAAAATAAATATTTGCAATTAAGATGACATTTCAACGGTTACATGGTAAAACGGCATCAAAATTAGAATTTTTTTCAATATTTATATTTTTTATAAAATTTAAGTCTATTATTACGGTGACTTATTTGGAATATTTAAAATTTATTTGCTTTAATACAAGTCAAATAAAATGACTAAAACTTACCTACATACAAAATATACGATAGTACAATTTCTCTTTTCAAAACCCAACGTTTGTACAGTAATGGCATATAGATGATTTTAAATTAAAATAGGTATAACAATATTTTGTTAGATGTGTATGTACCTACATGGATTGTAATGTCGGACCTGCACGATGTATGAGTGTTCTTAAAAAAGACCAGTTTATTTAATGTCGAAGCGATATTCATACAATCACATAAACCAGTCTTTGCAATGTGGAATTATGTCTAAAAATATAAGTTTTTGATGAATATTATATATAGTAAATATTAATTTATAAAAGTTGGTAGTAATTAGTTCAGTTAACACAAATCTGCTTACCTTTTTTTTTTCTTCCTCCAAAAAGTTCAAATATTTAATTTAAGCCAATATGTTCGTCACAATTATAAAATTTTGATATTTAACAAATGTCTTTACTTTTTGATTCTCTATTTTTGAGTGTTGAGGTAAAAATCCTAAATAAAAACCGACCGAGTATCTAATTATATAATAGTGTTCTATTTTATTTGTTTATTATATTTTATGTATTTTGAAAGGTTTAGATTTATTTGGTTTGATAATTATGAAAACATATTCATCATCTCGTAATGCACGATTTAGACCCGTGCCGTGCAAACGGGTTTCCTGCCGGAACATCGGACCTTCCCTTTAATTTATTATAATTTTTGCCATGTTTAAATTTATGTTTTTTTTTTACCTTAAGATATATTTTAATTTTTTTTCACCATATCGCATATTTTGTTACCATTTTACAATGATTTATTCTCACATATTTATATTCTGTATACAAGACATAATATGGATGGATCGTAGGTAATGTTGAAGTGTTTTTTAAATTTTTCATTTTCTGCAATTTTTTGTTACTTTTCATCGGTTAATTTTCCAAATAAAATAAATGGTTTACAAATAGAAAAATATTTTAACAGACGAAACTCGAAATAATTGTGCTTGGTTGAATATTCCGAGAGGTAATTATAGAAAAAATGACAAAAATCATGTCTATTAAGAACTCTCGCTCTTACAACAATTTATTCACAACTGTACAAATTGAAAGCGAAAAAGAAGTTTCCCTTTTTATGTTAACAAAAATGCCACTAAAAGAAATGATATATTTTTATTAAGAAATATTCATGAATTATATTTTACGCAATTCGAAATAATAATTAATTACCATCACGGTTTTATTCGGAATGGTATTGATTAGACCGGACACGGACGAGCCGGAAAATCAGATTAATACAAATGTATACTTGTACGCATTGTGCTAAATATTTATACATATACTAATGAAAATGTATTTATTTATTAACAATACTCGCCTTGAATTGGGCTTTTACATAACACAAAGAGAAACACAAAGGGTTTAAGTAGCAAAGCCAAATAAGCACATACAAAATTACAAAAAAAGATATCAACAATATAACTGCAATAAGAGATAAGTACATAAGAAAATAAAAATTAAAGAATATTAGCAAGATAAATACAATAAATAACAGATTTAGTATGTAGGCAAACTATATATTAGAAGGCAAGTAGATTTGTCTTTTGAATGTGTATAGTGCACGAGTTCTAAATACATCAACAGAGCTGTGATTGATTGCCTTGGCAGTGCCATTTGTGTATATGTATACGAATTCATAATACAGTTATTGCGCTAAGTACCTACATTAAATAGCTCGCTCTGTCGTGAAACCGACCACCTAGGTACTTTGTAAGTAATCATTTGTAATAAATTCAAGTATGTCCAACATACCATTAATAATTTGTCCAAAGAAATGTATAATTTCTTCAAAATGAGCCAGATGATTTTGTATTGTCATTATTAATATATATTAATATAATTAATAAAAATATTTTTTCGTTTTTAACACTTAAGGCTGACAAAAGTACCATTGGCCCAGAAACATGTTGATATTTTCAATAAACAAGGTATATTTTTATTAATTATATTGTATAATTTATGAATCTTAATTATTTTTGTTGTTCCTTTTTGATCTTCAATGAATAAACTTTATAGAACGGCCTCTATAGAGTGGAATTATATTTGGGGAGTAAATTATGGTGGTGGTCACCAATGGACAGATAATAAGGAAGAAGTCCAACACTACTGACGTCTTCTGCCAATGAGGCATACATTGTTCAATGGTGTTACGATGCATGTAATTTTGTAGCGAGAAACTAATTAAGGCACAATATGTCAGCAATAATAAGGTGTATTGCCAGATTAATAGTCTTCACAAAAAAATAAAATGATTAAAATCTTGCAGAAAATTTTTAAAGATTTTAATAAATTAAACGTTGTTTCGTTTATATAGTGGAGGTTCATGATTAACACAACGTTTTATTCAAATCAATCATTGTGTTAAAAGTTTTTATAATTTTATTTGACTTGTAATGAAATAAATAATAACTACTCGATACAAGTTACTTTCAATGTAATCTAACGTATTACAGAAGGTAAGTTATAAATATATATATAGATTAAACCTTGAATTTCATGTATAGTTTGTGATGGTCGATATAGAGATAGATTTAGAAAATCTTAAATTAATAATATTTTTAAAAAAGCCAAGTATGGACATCAAAAATATATTTCTTCTGTTTTGAATCGTTTAAAAGTAAAAGCCTGATATATTTTTTCTCAGGATTCTATGTATTACAAGAGGCCGACGAAATATCGAATATTCAGCTATACAAGTAATATTTCTTAGATCTTTATTATACCATAGATATAATTCTGTGTTAAATTAATATTGTTTATGACAATCCTAATAGACTCGACCTTGTGAGTAGGTGCGAACGAGCCTTTCTTATTTATGAATCGGAATAGCAAGTCTCGCGTGTAGCGGGTGCTTTACTATTATTTTAACGAAACGGACCAATCACAGGCGCGCTTTGCCTTCGACGGGTTGAGCCAATAGCGACCATCTTGATGACTGAATCCGGCCAATGGCGGGCGCCGGCGGTGAAGTCATCGCGCGTAGGATGAGTCACTGCACTAGCGTGGATTTCAGAAGTATATCGCAATCTCGAGTATAAAAGAAGCGGATGCTCTATACTCTGCCCCTTCAGTTCGAGACCAGCACTTGCGAGCGGAAGCGCTGCCCGAGAGACTACCGACAGAGCCCTCAGTTCCAGAACATCATTTGCGGACGGAGTTGCTGTCCGGACGTGTGGAGAAATCTATCATTTCATCATTAACAGGGAGGACCATACCGCCACTGTGTAACAGCTAAGGAACACATTTATATTATCTATCGGTTAATTATTTTCACTATCGAAATGTATTTATTTTGGGAAGATTTAAGATCGGAGCAATTATGTATAAATAATATCACGATTTCTTGTGTGATATTGGTTCAATTCGTACGGGAATATCTCCCAAACGAATATATTTTGATGCATGAGGATTTTCATACCATTTGTATAAACAATTGATTTTACGGAGCTCTATAGGCAGTGCTCAATAGATTCATAATAATTTGTCAACGCGTTATGTATTGCGTAATCAGATATCAATCCAAATCGTACGAGAATTTCTTCCGAACAAATATATTTTAATGCATGGGGATTTTCATACTACTTGTACTAATAATTGAATACACGTAGTTCTACAAGAAACGCTTAGTAGCCTTATAATAATTGTATTGCATAAGTATTGCGCAATCCGGTCTTCAACTAACTCTTTATGATTTAAGTACCTCGGTATATCCGGCTTAACAAGTAGCTTCAGAACGACGAGTAAAGGACAGAATGGGGAGATATAACTGAAATTGGAGTTTTCTGGTTTATGATCGTTGAGCTAGGTGAGGTTGTGGATGACGCTCGTGTGATAAGTCTGGAATCCGCGCAAGCCCCTGTGAGGTATTCTTAAAAGCGGGACCTCCCTTGTTGATCGGAGTGACCACTAGACTCGACCTTCGCGCCTCACCCTGCTCAAAAACAGCGTGAACCAACGTCGTGAATTCTCTGACTTTGGAAGGATTTTCATGCCTGAATGCTATGAAATCTCAATAGAAAACGTTAACTTCTATTTCATCCTCTGTAAAAAGATAGAGCCAGATGCGGTATAAAAATCATTCACTCATATAGAGTAGCTGGGATATTATAAATATGTTACTAACACTTTAACATTTGACCAAAGTAAATGTTGCAAGATGCAGAATCGTGGGACGCCGCTCTGAAAAGGCATAATGAGATTGCACAATAATTTGTAACATCGCTGACTATGCCCACAAAGAAGGCTAATGTCGTCATCAATTCGTACCAAAAGAGTACATGATTCTTCAAACACCGGCTTAAAAGAAAGGCGCCTCAAGACAACACACATCATCAGAAACTCGTACCAAAAGAGTACGGCCATCTCAATTATAAGCCTAAAAGAGGGGCGTCACAGGATCACATCTCGTAAAGAAGCGATAGAGTCTCGGGATGCAGTAAGTTCCGGAGGAGCAAGGGGGGTCGTTTAGTCACTTAGGAAGTCGGCCACCGGGTCTAGGCGGGCGCGGGGCCTAAACTCCTCTCAGCAGAGATGCTGGGGGTTTAAAAAACCAAAATTTAGCATTCAAAGAAACTATTATTACATATAAACTCACGGGCTGTTGTAGAATCCCTTCGAACAAACCATGCCCGAGACCTTATCTACTTATTTATAAAGAAGTTTCGCTTCAAAAATGTCGTATTTCGTAAATAGCAAATATATGTATTATTTTCTCACGCAACTAATATGAACAGGTTCATGCACGTCTAGAACGAAACCATTCAAGGTAAGAATTTGCCAATACAAAGTGTTTATAATTATTAATTTCAGTGTTATTTAATATGTGTGAATTTTTCCCTTCTCGCCGTTCGAACGATTTTACTGGTTTGTCTCAAATCGAAAATGTTTTATTTCTAATACCCGAATTCTTTCTAGTGTATGTATTTTATTGTAACATAAATGTATCGATTATTAGGTTCGTTAGATGGTTTTATTACGTAATATTATGCAATTGTTTCCACACTGCTCCTATAAAAGAATTTGAAGTTATTACGATACACAACGGGGTCCTTCATCCATTAGACGAATCATGTGCCAATTCAACGACGTATTACGAATAGTATATATTGTATTTATCGAGATTTAGTCGCATTTATTATTTCTAGTGAGGTTTTTAGTAGTGGTTCCAGGCGCCATTATGAGGCGGAAATAGTTCATATTCATAGCCCGACTGCAATAGGTATTTTTGTCGCGTAAGAGGTAGCACTTTTAGAAATATAACTATGTTTTATGTTTAGTCCCTGACGGACAGGATGGTATAGCTGTGGCTATTTAGGTAATATACTTAGTAAATCCAAAGGGCATTAGGTATTTTCAATATAGTATGCGAACCCAAGATGTTAGAAATATTTTCAGCTACTTAATATTTTTAGTTAATATTGCATTCAAAAGCGCAATTTTCACAGAATAATTATTTCCAGTTAATAATATATATTTTAGTTAAATGTATAGTTAGCACAGGCAGAGTATGAATATTGTATAGAATACTTTATTTTTAATATTTCAAGAAGGTATAATATTTTATTCCGCGATCCTTTTATAGTTACAGCGTATCTGTCGACCTCAGCCGTTGCCACCCGAGCCATACAACTATTTTCACTAACATCATACGGCAAATGACTTTATTCATTGCAATGAAATTTATATTATTTAATATTATTTACCACGACGTATTTTGACGGGTCACCCCATAGGATTCATCACATTGTTAGCCGCGGCCAGGAGTTGGCAAATTAATTGAATATAATAGCTAAAATTAAATATCAACTCGCGACGAGTAAGCATCGACATTTTAAATAAATTATTAATACAAAATTCATCGTTAATACTTTAGGAAGACCCTCTATCTAGCTGGATCATCATAGTGCTTACCGTGACCAGGAGAACGATTTTTATTGAAATACAATAAAATGCTTAATAATATTAATTGAACATCATTTCGACATTAAATACAGACTGTTCGATTTGATTAGGATACCCTACTATCTACTGGATCATCACAGTGGTTGGCCGCAACCAGGAGATCGAAATGAAATAATATATAATAGTAAATTCAACTCGCGTCAACTATTTTACGACTGTATAATATGTTTTCATATAATAGAAAACATCTCTAGAAAATACAGTCTGCTCGATTTGATTAGGACCCACTATCTACCTGGTTCATTACAGTGGTGCCGTGACCAGGAGGAGCGTATTCGTTGGACTCATTTGCATAGTAAAAAAAAAAAAAATCATTTTGGTTTAGTTAATATTATAAATGAAAGAAAATACTTGATTATAAAAGCGGTTTTATTTAAACAATCGCGGACCACGGTCCGTGACATCAAAGAAAATAGATTGAGCATTTATGTGAACCACGTACTGAGATTTGTAGACAAACGTGATACTAGGTATTAGAAATTTCTTTAGGTTGTTTGTCATATAGACAGTTGGCATTTTTATTATTTAATATTTTGTGAACGAAAATTATTGTAGTAATTTTGGTCCTTGTGATATATTAGTTCGATTTTGGAATGCCTGTTTCTTTGTAAAAGTATTGCTCCATTTTATAGAATATGTGATTTATTTCATATCTCATTCATTTTATGTGGTTTGAATTCAAACGATTCACATTTGAAAAATATTTTTTAATAATTGTATGAAGAGAATATATTTGAATGCGATCTCACAAGTATGCCACTGTCACAATCTAAAAAAGACCATCGGGATTTGCGGATCGCAGTATAACAAATATGTAGTTAAGATTCAAACGATTCACGTTTGAAAGGTTTTAATTATTGCATTTGTTTTCTCGCAAGTATGCCACTGTCACGGCCTAGGCCGTCGGGATTTGCGAATCGCAGTATAACAAATATGTAGTTGAGATTCAAA